>JAHWFO010033716.1:38622-74345 GCA_023313115.1 Rhysida immarginata
GGTGAAACCTCCCCCGGGGTCACCGGGGGGGAGGGTCACAAAAAGTCACAAATTACTGACGCACGCGATGAATTGATGGTTGCGGCGTGAGTAATTAAGATCTAGGGCAAAGTCACTTACACACACAAACACAGGAGGTCTAGTCGAGATAGGCAGGCATCACAAATGGTTCCAGCCCAGGCGGCTCGTACTCGGTCGCAGTCGTCAATTTCCTTTGACCCGGCAAGAACTCCAAACTCTCCCTCCTCAGCTTGCTTCATGGGCTCCCTATATTCCCCCTTAATCAGCTCATTAGCTAAACAATTATTCATAACCAATGAACAAGAAGAATCACCGCTCACGCGATTCTGGACCGGTCCATCCACGCACGGTGATTCAGGGTCCACGCGGCGCTTACTCTTTTGTTTGCTCGGGTTCGATTTCGGTTCGCTCGTTGGCGTCACGCCATCAGATTGCTTTTGCACACCTAGCGCCATCTGTTGGCGTGACACTCTGGCTTTACTCGGAGCTCTGCCAGAAAATGCCTGTTGTAAAATTTCAAAACAATCCGATATTCCTAAGTCTTTGGAATTGCAGGAAAATCATAGGACGTGATGCCTGCTTATTCATCTCCATGTTGTGTTTTATGTCTATCTGCCAGTGCGCGAGCTTCAGTATTGTGCCACGCGAATGGAATGCAACGTGATATACTCAAATCTTGTACGCTACTATATGATAGAGCGAATTACTTGGAGAAAGTAAAGCAAATTTGCTGGAATGCGTGCAGCCCTCCTGGCTAAAATTTTTTAGATTACCCCTCGTAATTAATCTTTTTAAAACTAATCTTTTATACCTAAAAAGCTACTTATAAGAACGCACGGTTAGTCTGTACGTTTATCCGTCCGCCGTTTGCAAACGGATTAATTTTTTCAAATTCTATTTTCAGAAATATGACCATCAAGTTCTTAGCACGGCTGTATTAATTTTTCAGGCTTTTTCGTGGACCCTTTCTTAGAATGTTTTCAAGATTTTATTTCTTTATAATAACATGCAGGTGCGACGTTAAGAAAAGTTTTAGATTCTTACAGTTTATTTCGGAATTTTAATCTTTGAGTTTTTAGATAACGTTTTTGTTTTAATGTTTTTAAGAACTTGTTTTTAATATTTGCGAAGTGAATTTATATATATACCACTAAATCGGAAAAGCGTCTTATTATTTGACTGAACATTATCCAGTGTTTTCAGACTTACGTTTTGAAACCTATCACTGAACCTAGATTTCTTCAAGTGGCAGATCATCGCCATTATTGGATAAATATTTTTAAAATATTATTAGATGATGTGGAGGTAGAGGGAATAGAGCAGAATCGATGGGAGTTTACACTTAAATCAGAACTTTTAATGCGGGGTTCCCTTCCCAATGGCTTAATTCCTCTAAACGAAAACGGCTCTACGTTTTGGGATTTTCTAACGACATAATAATAATCTGCTTCCGAAGCAATTGAATGCAGCTGCTCGTGTGACTCGTGCCAGCGTTTTTTCCCTCTCTCACTTAATTGCAGGCGTACTGCTTTATTATGCAAAGAACGAGGCAGATAAATAAACGGGCTTTCTTGCAAATCCGATTAAAATAATGACTGCGCATTTAAATCCGAAAGAAAAGAGGGTTAAGTAGGTATTATATCTAAAGAGTAAGCGAAGGGGAGGGTCGCACAAACGCAGATGAGAATGCAGCGAACAGTAGATCCTTTTTTTTTCCTAAGATAAATTAAGGGATTCCTGGTTAAGTCAGATTACGGGAGATTAGCTCAGGAAAGCGCTTTGATGGCAACTTGATGCCCCTCGTCTCACTTACTGACAGCACCTGAAACGTGTCTCCTGGAGCACTTCAGATAAAATACATTTTGCCCCACTTCTAACATCATCGTCCATCTCCTATCTCGCCTTCACCTTTTATATCTTTAGTCTCATAAATGCAACAATACGGTAATCATAAATAAACAGCATACGCATAAATAGGGAAATTTAATGTGTGACGTTTGTTTGTTTTTATGTTGGAAGCTCCCAAAGGGGAGTTAATACACGGAAGAATTGAGAACATTGCTTGCGTGAAGAATGGAAAATTGGAGATTTCGTCCTTTGCGGATCATGTCATAAATGAAAAACATACTTTTTCAACAGATTTGTTTAACACAAAAAACGGGAATTTTTGAAAATTACAAAAGAATATAAGAAAACCAACTTAAAAATTTCATTGAAAAAACCTGAACCATTTTAACATATGATAAACCATTCACTTATTAAGTAGATATGTTAAAATAATAAATTCAGAGTATAAACGCGACGGGACTGCCCGATGTCTTCCGTGAATATTAGGGGACGCTACTCTAAACTTTTACCATTTGCTTTAACTGGATTAAAGTTCCCATCCCCTTCATTCGTTCATGGTTTGGCGCAATTTTTTAAAATGGAAAGATGTCTCGTTTCAAATAAACCATCCAGTTTTTTTTTATTTTTACACAAAAGAGTTCAGCGAGTTTAAAAAGAGTTATAATAATAAGTACAAATGTGTACCTCCATGTTTCCTATTACGAGGTGCCATTTTCAGGCGGATGTCTCAGTACGATGCAGCGGTATGCAGTCGAGCTCTTACCACTCTACGAGCTGTCCACGAGAGATTTTTCTCGTTAGTGTTCCCGTTTGAGATGGGATACTTCATTTTAACACCAGTTTCGCATTTTCTTTTTCCGATTATTTTAAAAATTTGATTTGAGAGACAGTAATCCAAATTATCAGTATCTAAACATTACGTCCTGTAGATGACGTTGAAACTCCCTCTGTACACTTTCCACACTATCATTGTTATTATAAAACATATCTATGACGAAAACAAGCTGTTGTCCATTCCACAATCTATGATTACTGACTGGCGGGTTGTCTGTAGCTCAAGGTCACTTCTCCGCAATACTGACATCTGTGCATGGCCCCTCCGTGGGCACTACCTTGACGTGGTAGAGGAGCTTGAGTGCCTCAGTGATGCAAAGGGCTATCCTGGATTGGGTCACCCATGCCAGACAGGCCTTTAGCAGAGAGGCCAGACAAAATGTGTTCGGTCGGTTCTGGACCCTCTCAAAGGGACCGGTGCTCGCAATAGAGGCATATTTTTGACATGGCCTCCATTACGACCAGTACATCCACCTGCGTGTTTGCCGTGCGCAGCGACCCTACTTCTGGGGAAAGAGGGATCCTGGTGCTTGAGGGAAGGCTTTCCCGAACAACATACTACTTTGGCCCCTGCTTCTCGGAAGGATGGGAGGTCTGGATGAGCCCGTCCAGATCAATCGGCTGGTCGTTGCCCCTTGGAACTTCGGCCATAGGGTTAGGCGCTGCCTGTATCCTCCTCGTATCCCTGGTGCCAATGTGCATCCCCTTGTTGGGCTCGGTGGTGGGTGGGGAGCGAGGGAGATGAAAATTTCTAATACTTAATATGGGTAAAAATAAGCAAGTAAATCCAAAACCAAAGAACGACCGTGAAGAGACAGCAAGCCGTAGACTTCCAAAGAATCCGAAGTTTTTGGAGATGAAATTGGCAAGTGGGGAGTCGTTAAAGACCATCTCCCCATTTCTAATTTCAAAAGAATTTAAACGGCTCGTTGGGGATATAAAACATGTTAAGAGACTTTTCAATGGCCATCTAATTATAGAAGTCTTTAAGGATAAGCAAGCCAACAACCTGTTATCCTTGAAAAAGTTTGCACGGAAAGCCGTTTGGGTTTCTCTCCACGCAATCACGAAATTGTAAAAAAGGTGTTTTCACGTGCCAGGACCTGGAAGGAATGGGGGACGAGGAAATCGTTGCCGAATTGGATGATCAATCTGTGATTGACATTCGCCGGATCGCTCCAAAGAGGAATAGTGGTCTTCATCCTCCTAATTCCTTGATTGTTACTTTTGAGGGAACAGTTTTGCCTGATACCATCTATGTCGGCTGTATCCACTGTCATGTGAGACCCTTTATCCCCAACCCGTTGAGATGCTTCCAATGTCAGAAGTACGGCCACACGAAAACAAACGGTCATTTTAATGCAGTTTGTTGTAAGTGCGGCCTGCCCGGACATGAGATGGAAGATTGTTCAAACGAGTTCCGGTGTTGTAATTGCAGGGGAGCCCATTCTTCCCTTACAAGAGACTATCCTATCTGGCGGAAGAAAAAGAAAATCCAAGAGGTTCGTGTCCTTGGGGGTTTGTCTTTTCCAGAAGCAGGTAGGCATATAGAGCGGAACGAAGTCCGAAATTACGCTTTTGTAGTTGAGAGTCGTGCTTCTGTTATGACAGTTGGTACTATGACAGATTTACGTATTGCAGATTTTTCCTGTGGAACTTCCACCTGCACAGAACCATCTGCTAGCGATAGTCGGACATCTAATTCCATCATACAACCAGGAACTCCTCAAAAAACTTCGGAGAGAGAAGATGGGAAGAAACGCTCGTCAGGCATGTCACCTTCCTCTGACTCCTCCAAAAAACGTGTAGTAGAGACTACACCAAATTTTCCAGTTCAGGGGAGAGGGCCTGGACCTTTAATCTTACAGGTGTCTCCTATTGAGGAGATGGAGTTATCTCGAGAGTTTAATCCTACATCTTAAAACCTTCATCATGGCACTGTTACAATGGAACCTTAATGGATTCTTTTGTCGCTCAGAAGACCTAAAGCTCTTATTCAATAAGTTCTCCTTCTTCTTATTGGCTCTGCAAGAAACGTTCCTCTTGCCATCCCAGTCTCCTACCCTAAAAAGGTTTAATATTATAAGGAAGGATTATACGTCGGGAAATAAAGCGTGTGGTGGTGTTGCCATCTAGTTCAAAGATCTTTGCCTTTTACTACCATTAATTTAAAATCTAACCTTCAGGCGGTAGCAGTTAAAGTCTTATTCAAAGATCTCTCACCTCTAACTGTATGTTCACTGTATCTACCCCCGGATCAATATACGGACGAAACATTTTTGTCATCTTTGTCACCAATACTGGGTGATTTTAAAGGCCATAACCCCAGTTGGGGTGTCGATCCTCTTCCACGAAAATCCCAGTGCCATGGCGGAATGAAGAATGTGCCCTAGCGGTTCGAGAACGTAAGAAAGCTCTCCACATTTTTTCCGCACAACCAACTCTTGAGACTCTTATCACCTACAATCTAAAAAGAGCCAGTTGTAAACTATTCATTTCCACAAATAAGAAACTCTGTTGGAGGGATTATATTTCCTCCATTAATAGGAACACCGCTCTTAAAACTATCTGGAAAATGATTAGGGAAATAAATAGGAAAAGACTCCCGGATAAACTCCCTTTCTCATTCAAAATGGTCGTATTCACTATGACCCGAATGAGGTAGCAAATATTCTTGGAAAAACATTTGCTGAGATTTCACGAATAAAAAATTGCAGTGTCTCCTTTCAAAGACGAAAACTTTTCGAGGAATCTCATGCTATAAATTTTAAATCCCGAAACCTTGAAAAATATAATCTCCTGTTTACTTTACGGGAACTACATTATGCCCTTCGTTGCTCCAGAGATTCTGCTCCAGGTCCAGATGAATGTTATATTCTTTCCTGCAACATCTGACGCAGGTAGTTTATGGCCACCTTCTCTCGTTATATATTTACATGTGGTCTTTAGGAGAGATTCCAACAATATGGAGAGAGGCAATTGTTATTGCTATTCCAAAACCGAATAAAGACCATTCTTGTCCTTCAAACTAACTGCATATACGAAATCTTGGCAAGGATGGTCTCTATCCGACTTATGTGGTATCTGGGAAAAAACCACCTGTTATCCAGATTTCACTGCGGTTTCTGCAAGTCTCGCTCAACTGTAGATCACCTTCTTCGGTTGGAGCATGAGATCCATTTCGCACAGAGACATAGACAACTTGGAGACAACTTGGAAAAAGCCTACGATACAACTTGGAGACATGGAATAGCAATACTTTTGCAGAAATAAGGCATTACAGGACGTCTTACCTCTTTCCTGTGTAATTTCATGGCGAATAGAACCTTCCGAGTTCGCGTAGAGTCAACTCTCTCAGATTCTTTTACACAGGATAATGGTGTTCCACAGGGAAAAGTGCTGAGTCCCTTCCTATTCCTCATTGCTATTAATGAGGCTTGTTCACAACTTCCATCCACTGTGAACTCTTCCCTGTACGTTGACGACATCGCACTTTACTGTCGAGGGTCATCAATGTTCTTATTGAGCGTCGGCTGCAACTAGCCGTCAACAAGCTGGTTACCTGGAGCAACGAAGTAGGTTTTAAATTTTCACTCCAAAAAACAAGGTCCGTCCACTTTTGTTATTTGAGAAGTCTCCATCCAGACCCGGACCTTACACTATATAAATCTCCTATCTTTGTGGTGGACTCCCATAAATTCTTGGGTCTGACCTTTGATAGGAAATTATCATGACTCCCACATCTTCGTAATCTAAAAGCGAGACACTTACAAGCCATGAATGTTTTGCGCTCTATTTCCGCTACTAAATGGGGCGCTGATAGGAAGTTGCTCTTGTTTTTATACGGCTCCCTAGTTAGGTTTAAATTAGACTATGGAAGCATTGTTTATGCTTCAGTTTCAAAGAGCACTTTGAAGTTGTTAGATCCCGTCCATAACCTAGGCATAAGAATTGCCACAGGAGCTTTCCGTACAAGCCCGGTATAGAGCCTTTATGTGGAGGCTTCTGAACCCCCATTATGGTTTAGAAGAGTCAAACCCCTCCTCAAATATGCTCTTCGCGTATATGGTGAAAGTCAGCATCCAGCTTTTGCCTGTTTATTTAATAAATCTAGTATCCCTCCCCATCACTCTTTTAGAAGAATCAACAATTGGTTTCAGAATCTTCTGGAGAGCCTGAACCTCTCATTTCTGGCCATGCATAGCCGAGAGGTCAGAGATGTCCCTCAGTGGATCCTCTCTCAACCAGATGTAAGTTACAACTTATTTGTTGGGAAAAAATCAAATTTTATGGAAGCTGAAATTAACGCACTCTTTAAGGTTTTTTTAGAAACCCTTCCTGATGGCTTCCACATATATACAGATGGGTCCAAATCAGAGGTCGAAGTTGGCTGTGCGTTGCTTATAGATAACATTGTATTTTCTTTTCATTTGCCAAACGAGTTCTCCATCTTCTCAGCGGAATTTGTAGAGATAGCCAAAGCGTTAGAGGTCGCTTTAATTATCCAAATTCCAACATCTGGATAGTTTCTGATTCCCTGAGCGCTTTGCAATCCTTGGAATCATTTAATTCTGAAAACCCTTTTGTTCAAAGAATCCAGGAATATTTTCATTACCTGGATTCACAAGGTACCAGTATTCATTTTGTCTGGATCCCTAGTCACATTTGTATCCTGCAAAACGAACCGGTCGATAAGGCGGCAAAACACGCGATTACTGTTACCGATCTCTGAATTGCTTTCAATCCCCGACCATTTGTACCCGGTGATTTCCAAAAAACTCAGATCTTCTTGGCAGGATTCTTGGCCTCTGAACCCTGCTAATAAATAATTTGAAATAAAGCATACCATTACACCGTGGACATTACCTTGTCTAAGAAACAGGCGAGAATATGTCGTTCTGACTCGGCTTAGGATTGGTCACAGCCGTCTTGCTCACATCCATTTATTAAAAAAAGAACCAGCTCCATTGTGTTCTTGTGGAGCAATGCTGACTATTAAGCATATTTTTACTTAGTGCCCTTTACACACGAAGCTACGACGCTCATTAGGGCTGAATCATTCCTTAGATTTTTTGTTGGGGAACAACCCTATAATTTTTTAAAAAAGTGTTTCATTTTTTAAAAATTATTCATGTTTTTAAATTCATATAGTCATCCTATTATTGCTTTTGCATTGTATATTTTTGATGATTAAGTATAGGTTTCATTTAGTGCCATTTACACACTAATCATATTCCTAGAGGACAACTCATAAGAAATTAGATTTTAATCATCTATTTTATAGTCAGTTAGTGCCCTTTACACACTAATGATTTACACAGCCCTATATAATATTTCTTATTACTGTAGAACCCTGGGGGAAAATGTCTGCTTTTAAATTTATTAGTGATTTTAAAATCTCATAGTCATAATTTTTATTGTTTTTCATCTTTGTCATTCACGTTTTTATGAATTTTTTTCATCTCATTTTTTAAACTTTTGGCCCATAAACTGTGGGTTTTTAAACTTTCTCTCGGGCGCAAAATGGCCATAGCAGCCGACGCCCTAAAATTCCAACCAACCAACCATCTGTGCATGGTTGCCACTATGCATTTCAAGGGTTCCCGTTTTTTGTATCGCCCTGTATATTTATATATTTTGTGACACCGTAGGATAAAAGGTATACATAACTAAAGATTGATCATGAAATGATTCATTAAAAGCATATTTTATAACAACTTCTATATCAGTGTTTATTATGACTTTCAATCCACCAGTTGATAAAAATTTTTATCTGCTGTAAACAATACAATTTTCCTTTTAGGCTCCAGATAGGAATAACAATACAATCTTCATGTGTTAAGAAATATGAAGGCAATGTGATCCGTAAATTAGAAAATCTATTTTTTCCTCTAGCTCGCTGTAGATTTGTAGACCCAGTTTTGCTCCACGCACGACTGATGAAGGGAATGATGAGGCGCAGCAACTCTTCAGTTAAAATGGCGGCATCCTTCGAATACTTCGCCTCCATGGGGCCATCTTCTGGCATCCATTGTAGACCTCTTTATAAAATGAAACAATACAATATGCAATTATTAATCGATTATCACAATATGCAATCCTACCTTAGCGGTAATTCACCGATGGCATCCACTCCAGTCTACGTTCAAAAAATAATTATCTCTGTGATTCCTTTTCATTGCTATAAAACTTTATTATATATTGTTCCCTGATAAACTTTTTGCCATCAATACATTTTTGACTAATGCTGACTAATTCAACGTCTAATACTGCCGTGAGGGTTTTCTGTATAATCTTAATGCCTCGATATATGCCCGCTTCAGTATAGACTTCCATGCTTCCATTTTTCTGTGGCATGGATCATCTCTTTGTCGGTTGCCGAGAAGCTTCAACATCAGGAGAAATAAAGAAATAAACAAATTATATTCCCAATATTCCATGTTGTAAACAGGTGGTGGCCTTACAGTATAACAAAGGGACATCAGGAGTTCCAACTAGTTTCGCCATTTATTCCCGGCTTTGTCAAGGATATACAGCAAGAGGCATGCAAGCCTTTATACAGGGTGTTTTTAAATTGAGTACAGATTTTTTGGGAGATGATAGAAGAGGTCCTTAGAAGTATTTTTTGTCATATGAATGATGAAAGACAAATTCGCTAGATTTAATTACAAGAAAAAAGAAAAATAAAACTAAAAAATTCAGGAAATAATTTTTTAAATGTCGACTGTAACGTAATTGAAAAATGTTTAATAATATAAAGCATAATGTTAGTATGCGTTTACTTACAATACTGCATTGAACAATCAAATGACACCGGGACGCAGTGTGCGTTGGTAGGCCTAGATTACACATGTAAAAAGTACATCAAGTGAACTTTTTAAAACAAATCTTTACCTACTGCTTTCCCAGAATGCGATTAGTTCATTTACATATGGACTAATCGTATTTTACAAAGGGGTTGGATACCATGGAATCTCCTTGACGAAGTTTGTCCTAAGACTTTTCAACAAACAAGCACGTGCACCTTGAAATTTCTTTGCAAACAATTACTTTAAAAGTTATTACAGTAGATTGCTTGTGTTAATTGTTAAAAATAAAATAATCTAGACCTACCAACGCACACTGCGTCCCGGTGTCATTTGATTGTTCAATGCAGTATTGTAAGTAAACGGAGCTGCGGGGACCCCATGTTCATATGACAAAAAATACTTCTAAGGATCTCTTCTATCATCTCCCAAAAACTCTGTACTCAATTGAAAAACACCCTGTATATACAGAACAATGGTACAAGTTAAGCAATGAGCGTAAATAAATACAAGAATCAATAGGATATAAAGCAAAGGGGCCAATGAGTTCAAAAATGATGTAATGGCCAGTAGAATAAAATAGAATAAATAAAAAATTTTTTTTTTTTGAGAGATACAAAAAAGAAGTTGTACAGAGATGGTGCGTTTAACGCGGACCGAAAAGAGAGCATATCCGGTTGTCCGAAGACAAGAGTATTTATATAAAAACAAAATAAAATAAAGGGGTAAGAAACTTACAAAATGCAGAAGAAACATAAAATAAAGAAAACGAGAGAAAATCATAGTAAATCAAATAAAGAACTAAGTATTGCATACACATTAAAGTCCATCTGGCAATTGAGATGCAAGTGTGGGGTAGACCTCTTGGCATTGAATATTTCGATCGCTTCGACGGTAGCAGTTTTTTCTGGTTTATTACAGATGTGCAAGACAGACATAACCTCTTCTTTTGTCTTCAAGGTGTGTCCGGAATCTGCGAGATGGTTTGCATAGTGGGAGACACGGTCCCGTTTCTTATACGAGTCAAGGTGTTCTTTGAATCGCAATGTAAGATTGCGGGTCGACAATCCCACATAGAACATATCGCAAAACGCACAATTCAGGCGATAAACTCCGGACTGGGAATATTTGTCGGAGGTGACGGATGTGGGCGGGTTCAGGGTGCGAGAAGCTGGGGTTGGAGTGCGAAATGATATTCGGAGGGCAAGGGACGATAAGAAATCGGAGAGCTGGGAGAAATTAGGTCTCAGATAAATTATTACTCCATGTTGTGTAACAGTAACAACGAAACCAGGCAGAAGCTACACGCATTACTAGAAAGCGAGCTACACGAGAACTCAACATTGTTGTTCACAACTCAGCGTCGGATCCCATTGATTTCTACAACTCAAAACAATCAACAATAATTTATAATAAACATCGCATATAATAACAGTGAAAATTAAGAATTTTAACGCTAAATATGTACATCATTAATCCCATTAATTTCAATAATCCGTGGGAGTAAGTACATCAATAAAAGCATGACATATGATAACATGTAGTTTTAAAATAACGGACATATATTACATGAAATCATAATCTCTACACTTTTTTTTATATAGGTGCTTTCAAAATGTTTTTAAATTGGTTGCAATTAGTCATACACGATTTTGGGGAGTAATTAAATATTTGTGACCGTATGACAGATGGTAAATCATTCCATGCTTTCAGTGAGTTATAAGAGAATGACCTTGATTTAAAGTTAGACATTACAGTAGATACATGTTTAAAACGTTGGGGTAAACGTGTTTGGCTCGAATTATTGAACAGATGTTTAATAAAATAGCAGGGATAGTCGTTCCGTCTTTACGAATTAGCAATAGTTTTCAAATTGCCATAGACGATAAAAGCATCCATGTTTGCTACAAAGTCATTATCTTGTTCGAATCCATTTTTAATACATTTATTTACAGCGGTCTGCAACATTCTTGGGCGATAATTATATGCAGTTGACCATAAACATATACCATATTCAATTTCATTTCATTTAATTAAGAATAATTACAGAATCCAACCAACCAGGGCCAGAATGGCCGAAGGCCGACGAGTTAGGTCCCTGGATGGAGGGAAAATGAGAAATACATTAAAAAAAAAGAAAAACAATCAGCATAAATGATAATATGAAAGCGATAGATTATAAGGGATTGTAGGAGAAATTAGAAAAATATTTCTTCAGTCTGCTTTTGAAAATGGATAAGGAAGGGGAAGAGCGTATTTCGATTGTTAGATTATACTGTAAGGCCACCACCTGTTTAATCAATAGGAACAGTATTATGATCCACCCTTCTACCGATATGTTAGATTATTCCATAGTCTGATTCCTGTATTAGTAACGCTCTTAAGTTGGTAATAACGTTTAATCAGAGGGAAAGTGAGAGAGTCATTATTCCGTAAATTATAAGGTCCTAACGATTTAGAGTTGAAGTAGTCAAGGGGAAGAGAAGAAACGAGCTTGTTATTTAAGGCTTTAAAGATGAAAAGCGCCAGATAATAAGAGTGCAATTGAAAGACGGGCATAATGCCTGCTGTGGGAAAGAGATGGGAGACGGGCTCGGATTTTTTTAGTTTGAACAAAATTCTGACAAACCATTTCTGAATACGATGTAAGCGTTTTAAGTTTGTTTTGGTGGTACTACCCCAAAATTCAAGGCCGTAAATAAGTGATGATTGAATGAGAGCAAAATAGAGTAGCAGCAGAATGTTTTTAGGCAGAAAATGAAGCCGTGAGAAAAGACCGAGCCGGTAGTTTAAAGTAGAAGATAAGTCATTGATATGGGCATCCCAGGAAAGATTATAAGAAAGATGAATTCCAAGAAATTTATAAGATTTAGTAGGAATGAGTTCCTTTGTATTATAGCGTAAGGTAAAATTAACTAAGTCAAGCTTTTTGTTACGTTGGTGGAAGATTATATAAGTGGTTTTCTCAAGATTTAATTGCAGGTGATTTTGGCTGTTCCAACTTAATAGTCTGTTAAGTACAGTATTAAACGAGTGTTGAATCGCGGAAAGAGTAAAGTCAGCGTAAAGTCGAGTTGCGTCATCGGCGTAAAGGATCGAGGATAGAGGAGCTAAAGTCGAGGGGAGATCGTTAATAAATAAATTGAAGAGAAGGGGGGAAAGTATGGAGCCTTGGGGAACGCCGATGTTACGCGTTATGGTGGACGAGGATTTGTTAAAAAGGGTGAGGGTATATTGTCTATCTTTTAAAAAGCTGGCAATCCATTGGAGCGGTAGACCCCGAATATTATAAAATTTGGGTAATTTGTGTAGCAGAAGGTTATGAGGAATTGAGTCGAACGCCTTAGAGTAATCCAAAAACATTGCTATGATAAGTTTACCTTTGGACATATTTGTTATGATATATTCAATTAAGTCAAAGCAAGCCGTGGAGGTGTTACGATTGGGGGAGAAACCATGCTGCGAGGAGGAAAGGTAAGCATTAGACAAAATGTAAGAGGATAACCGAGAGTTAAAGAGTTTTTCGAAAATTTTAGCAAAGTGAAGAAGAATAGAAATGGGGCGGTAGTTAGAAAAATTAGATCGGTGTCCTTTTTTGAAAATAGGGATAATTTTGGCAGAGCGGAGACATTCCGGGAATAGGCCTTGGGAAATAGAGATGTTGAATAATAGAGCGAGGGGAATGGAAATTCCTGAACAAGCAGAGATCAAGATAATCGAACTAATGCCGAGGGAATCCAGGTGGTGAGAGGGTTTGAGACCATGAATGACGGATGATACCTCCTCAGTATCGGTGGGTTTAATAAATAATGAACTAGGCTTTCCAGAGGTGCAGGATGGATAATCGAGGTTGGGGGAAGAATTTTGAGAAGTGTGGGGCAAGAGGGAATCGAGAAAAGACGTTAAGTATGCTGAGTCAATGGTGGAGGGGTCAGAAAAAGGCATTATGGAAGGTGCGTGTCCGTACATTAATTCATTTATAGATTTCCACTTAGTTTTGTTGTTAGTGACCTTGTTAAAAAAGTCTGCAAAATAGGAGAGTTTGGCCTCTCTCGTTATTTTACGGACATAATTTGAAAAGGAACGAAAAGACTGTTTAGTGTGATTATTAGGAGTACGTCTAAATTTCCTATAGAGAGAGTGCTTATGTTTAATTAATAATAAAATGGAAGGGTTTAGCCACGGTTTTAATATATTAATTTTGGAAATGTCTTTGGTAGCAGTCCTGGGTGGGAAATATCTGGATATACCGACGTGTAAGTGAGTAAGGAATTTGTCGAATAAGGAACTGATATTAATCTCGGGGTTGAGTAACGATTGCCAGTCAGTTAGTTCTAAAAATGAATTGAAAACAAGGATTCTCATTGGAGTGATCGTTAATAAGGGGGGGGGGGGCGTTGGAGAGAAAAGAGGGGAGGAGAAGGTTTGAAAAGTAAAAATAGGAAAGTGGTCTGAGATATGCCAATCTACGGAACCACTATTCAGATTGTCAAGAGAAAAAAAGAAAAATTGATCAATTAAAGAGTAAGTGTTATGGAAATTAGAATAGTGAGTCGGAGAAGAAATTAACGGAGAGGTACCTGCCCTGGATAAAAGATCTAATAGTATATTAGCATTGAAAGAAGACTTGGAAAGGTCAAGGTTGAAGTCGCCCGAGATAATGATTTTCTTATTTGAGAGACTTAAATCTAGAAGCATAGCTGATAGATAGTTAATAAAATTGGAAAATATACCCGATGGGGGGCGATATAAAGAAATATAGAAAAATTTGTCATTAATTAAAAGTGTTAAAATTTCAATATCGTGGTTACAGGTGGTGTAGGCGCTGACAGGTGAACAATATAAAGCTTTTAGAATGTAAATTACTAGACCGCCGCCCCGTTTAGAGGGACGATGAATAGCTTCAAAGTTATAATTATTTAAAGGAGGTATGTCGGGCAGAGATTTCGTCCATGTCTCAGTTAAAGAGATAATATGTGGAGCGATTTGTAGGAGACTTAGGGAAGCAAAGAGTGCGGTTGAGTTAGCGGAGAGACTGCGAATATTCAGACTGAAGAAAAACAAAGAGGTCGTGGAATTGTTAGCGAGACTATGAATATAGGAATTTAGTTCGTTAGTAGTGGTAAAGTTAGAGAGAGAGACCATGAGGAGAGGACAGGCAGTTGAGGTAGAACAATGAAGGGCGGATAAAAAAACATCGACAATGTGAGAGGGTGAAAGAGATGAAAATATATAAAGAAGAAAATTACATCATAAAAAAGGATTATATTAATAAAAAATTACATAAAGTTAGGAACTATAAAACTTATGAGACATTGACTAAAGATTGTAAGTCAGTATCAGGACGGATGACAGTAATCATGCCGGTAGGGTCCTTGGTTAGGATCCTACCTCCATGTGCCCATACATTACGTGGGCCAAGTATGGTCTTAGCTGCGCATAGTAGCCGGTAACGTGCAGCAGTTAAATCCTCGGCGATATGAATAGAAAGACCTCTGAGCATCTTTCTATTCCTAATCACAGAGTCTTTGAAGGTGGGAGACGAGAACTGAAGCAAAATCGGGCGAGTCTTCATGGACGAGTGGGGGCCGATTCTATGAGCGGAAAGAATAGATGATCGGTCGAGTTGAACATCGAGCTTGGTGGAGAATAGGTTTAAACAGGCGGCAATAATGTTTTCGGATGGAGATTCAGTTAGGCCATAAATTCTCACATTGGCCCTTCTGGCATGTTGTTCCATATCGTCAATTTGTTGATGAAGTTGGGACGATAGAGCTGGAGCTGGGATCGGAGGAGGTTGTGGTGCATTGAGCTTTAACTTGAGATCACTGACCGACGAATCAATGATAACAAGGCGGGAGTGCAGCTCGTCAAGGCGAGACTCCGCTGTTGATATTCGGTTAATCAGATCAGATAAAAGAATATCCAGTTTTTGAGAGAAGCGCTGGAATAAAGAGTCAAGTAGTTTATCCAAGGTGGCCGAGTTGGACAGATATTCGTCGATGTAGTTTTCTACGGCAGAGCGAGTGGAGTCATCCAGCCGGGAGGGGGTCGGCGAGCTTGTCGTATTATGGCGGGTGTTAGGCTTAAGCGTAGGCAGCTGCTTTACGGTTTTAGGCATGTTAGGTTATATGCAATAAACACAGAATCGTCAAAATTCAGGTCAGGAACGAACAGGTAATATTAAAAATAATCCTGGTACTAATGTAAAATTAAGTTAATAATGTGTTGTTTAACAAAATCATCTACCTCAGCCGAGAGCGAGATTAGTGGCAACCGTTTGTGTCGGCCATCTTGTAGTAAACATATGAAAGAACAACGGTAGTAAGTTCTTTTGCATTCAAGGTCTTACTCAGTCGATATACACTGCTCAAAAGAATTAGGGAAACACAATATTGAACGCCTATCTTAGTTAAATGAATGAAAATATCCGTACAACCCCATGAATACATGAAGCGGTCTCAATTTATTCAACAGATAAACAAGTGTATGGCTTAGTTTTCCAAGCATCTTTCGAAAAAACAAATCACAGACGTAACCCCTGGTGAAACTAAAGTGAGTAAACTGTTCTCAAGAAGGAGTCTCAAGACATCTCTGGATACACGTCTCCCTAAAAGTGTTCTCTAGTAACGTGGATTCCCTCCACGAGCGAGAAGGACCTCTGCGCATCTGCGATGCATGCTCCGGACAAGTTGACGGATGTCTGCTTAAGGAATGTTCTCCTATTCTTCAATGAGGACCTGCGAAAGGTCGCGTAGTGATTGTGGACTTATTGGGCGTTGTCTTATGCGTCTTTCAAGCATGTCCTGCACATGCTCGATCGGATTAATGTCCGGTCTCATTGCTGACCACTCCAATGTTAGAATGTTCGTTCTTGGAGAAATTCCTGAGTGGCACGTGCCGTACGCGGAGGAGCATTATCCTGCATGAGAACAAATCAGGGTCCAAATATAAGCAGCAGGCACTACGTGATCTTCCAGAATGTCCCTGATGTAGACTTCAGCATTGAGACGTCCTTGGACAACAAAGAGATCAGTACGGCTGTCGATAGAGATTCCCCCACCCCCAAACCATGTCTGAACCACATCCTATTCTGGCTGTCTGTTGGATTGTTGCTTCTACAAAGCGCCTTCCAGAGCGTGTCCGCACTCGCTGACGACCATCGCAACGAGTTCGGCGAAATCTGGACTCGTCTGTAAAGAGAACAGGCGGCCACTGACGCAGCTTCCAGTTGATGTGTTGTTGGGCAAACCGACGTTGGGCTTCTCGGTTTCGGTGCGTGACATGGGGTATATGATTCGGCCTTCTGGCTCTCAAACCATCTTCCCGTAGCCTGTTTTTGGCTGTTTGGTCAGAAGCACCACTCCAGATGCCGCACGCAGGTCGTTTTGCAAGTCTTTAACAGTTGATGTATGTCGACGAAGAGCAGAAGTTTGAAGATATCGATCCTGCATTCTTGTCGTTATGCGTCTGCGTCCAGCCCTTAGCGAATAACGACCAGTCTGTTGGAAACGATTCCATGCACGATGAATCACTGCAGGTGACACTTGAAGCTGTCTGGCGAGGGACCTGACTGAGTAGCCTTCTTGGAGCAGCGTAACAGCTCTTGTAACTTCCTCCAGCCTGAGATGTCTCATTATGTCTCAATTAAACGTCCGAATACTGTATCAGAGTTGTAACATGCAAATTAATGCTGTTTAAAGACCATGTGACCTTTGTCATATGGTTATGACCATTCTGTTTTTAAGGGGTCTCTGACATTTTCACTTTAAACTCACAGAAAAAAGAGAAACACGGAAAAACACCCTGTGATTTCAATAGACCACATATAATTTATCAAAAAACAATGAAACATTTTATCGGGAGTCTTAATCTTGAGATTTTACAAATGGTTTAAGAAGTCTTCCCCTAATTCTTTTGAGCAGTGTAGTAAATAGCTTATTTTTGTTATCTTAGACATAAGTTTAAGGATATGGTTTGAAAGGGGCTTTTAAATGGGCATCGAATTCTATACTTAAAATACACTGGTGCTCAAAATTAACAGGACAAACACATTTTCGTGGATTTCTCTAAAACTACTGGACCGATTCCATTGAAATTTGGTAAGGTAATAGAATAAGCTATCACAATTTGATAGGGTAATGGCAAGGTAATCTAGAATAACAGGTAGGTCCAGTTTGTCAGAAGTGCTTAACGCGCATGCGTATTGTGACGTCACTGGATGACTTATGGCTTTACTTCCGGCGTGTGCAGTAGCCATTATTCTGGTCACAAAAGAAAACGTTTTCACGTAAAAAAACAAAACTCTTACGTTGATTTCTGAAGAAACGTTTATTTGTAAACTTACTATTTTATAAATTAAAATTTCCTAATGCCTGCATAAATAAAGTTATTAAGAAATAATATCGAAATTATCATCTGTCTCTTAACTGCCAACGGTTCCGACGAATCAATTTCGAAATCTTAACGAGGAATGATAACTAGGCCTAATGATAATGAGAAATACGTTATCGTCCTTGTCTCTGTGTTCGCTTAACTATCCGCACATTGCGCGATGAGTGAACATGAGACCAAGGTAAATGATTTTACATTTTAAAAACACCCACTCCCCTTCTAACGAACTGATATATAACCCTTTTTCTATTTAGTCTCAGTAAATTTCACTTACCTTGGTCGCATGATCAGTTATCGCGCGATGTGCTGATAGTTAACATCAACCCTGTGTTCACATTAAAAAGATAATACGTAAGTACATTTTACAATAAATTACGTAAGTCCCTTCATATAATGGCATTATTATTTAATTAAAATATATAGTATAAAGAATGAGAATTGTGAAGGAAATGAACGAGTCGTCAAGTGTGGCTATCGCACGACTGCTTTCATTGCCGCCATGTTTTAGTTTCTGTTGAGGTTTCGATTTAGCGGGTATAGGTTTCGATGTCATCTAGTGACGTCAAAATACGCTTGCGCAGTAAGGCAATTTTTACTACTTCCGGCAAACTGACCCCCACCTTGTTCTAGATCACCTTGGGGTAATGGAATAAGCTATCACGAATAATTATTGAACATAACTTTCAAACCATGCTCATGAAACTATGGAATGTCAAAAACAAAATTGCATTAAGGGTCTTTTTAGGAGACTAATAGGGTGTATGGCCACTTCTAACAGCAATACAGCTCTCACAGCGATTCCTCATGCTGTTTATGAGGCTGTTAATGAGGTGTTGGGGCAAGGAACCACTCCTCCACCAGGGCAGTTCGTAGCTCCTGGAGGGTTCTGGGAGAAACCTGGCGAGCTGCAATTCTCCTGCCCAGTGCATCCCAAACATGCTCTATCGGGTTCAGTCTGAAGATTTGGCTGGCCATTCCATCCTTTGAATATCCTTCTCTTCGAGGTATTCGTTGACCAGCCTTGCCCTATGTGGACGAGCATTGTCGTCCATAAAAATGAAATGGGGACCAAAGGCACCCCTGAAGAGCCTTACATAGGGTGCTAAGATGTCATCCCTGTACCTCTGAGCAGTCAGAGAGCCTCTCTCAAAAACTTGGTAGTCTGTGCGTCCGTCCAACATGATACCGCCCCAGACTATGACACCACCACCACCATAGTGGTCAACGTCTGTGATGTTAGAGGGATTGTAGCGTGCTCCTGGTTCTCTCCAGATGAAAACTCGCCGGGAATCCGTGCTTAGACTGAAACTCGACTCATCACTGAATAAAACACAGGCCCATTGTGCTTGGATCCAGGGCTGGTGTTGTCTGCACCAGGTCAGCCGGGCTCTCCTGTGTCCTGGAGTGAGTGGGGTGCAGACCGCTGGTCTTCTGGCATACAGCCCTCTCTCATGAAGCCTCCGGTAAACAGTATGCCTCGAAACAGAGGTTCTAGTAGCAGACGAGAGCTCGTTTGCGAGCTGAGTGGCCGTCATCTCCCTATAGCGCCTGGCTGTTAGAGCAAGATACCCGTCTTCTTGCGACCTTGCCCTGGTCGTCTGCATATCGTCCCTGTCTCTTGGAATTGTCTCCATAATTCCGAGATGACATTTCTCGAAACATGAAAAAATCTCGCAACTTCTGCTTGGGTCTGTCGAGCCTCCAATCGTCCCACTGCTCTCCATCTTTCGGAATCTTCTAACCTTCGGTGATGTTCCGTCTTTCGGAATCTTCTAACCTTCCGTAAAATGGCTAGAATGTCCAAAACTTACACGCAGCAGCCTTTTAAAGCGATGTCACAAAGACGGTTATTTCGAAGTAGCTTAATTTACATATGCAAAGAAGGACTTGAACAGTTATTATTGGTTAATAGTAATCCACATTGTTAACTTGCTTCACCCCCCAAATTTCAATGGAATCGGTCCAGTAGTTTTAGAGAAATCCACGAAAATGTGTTTGTCCTGTTAATTTTGAGCACCAGTGTATTTATGGGGTTGGCACTTTCGGTGATTGCCTTGACTAAAAATAGTTATCGTTTTTTGCATATTAAGTATCATTGCGCTTTTCTTGTATCACTCATCTACATGGTCTAAATCATGTTTCAGAATAATTATTTCATAATCAATTTCATTGGAATCACATGTGCTAATAAACAAGTGTTGTCATCAACGTAAGAAATAATGGTGTTGTGAATGGGAAGTTGAAATATCGAATTCGAGAAGATTGAATAGAATAGATTCCCTAATCCAGACCCTTGTATGACACTATTGTTTGAAGCATGAGTATACAAAACGTTTCTGTCGTATTTCTCCACTATTCACAAAGATCGATTGCTAAAGTATGAGTATGATATGCATAATAATAGAGCAGTTCTTCTGATTCCAAAAGTATACAATTCATGTACAAGTTTCTCACGTGGAACAGTATCATGTGCTTTAGATGCATTAGTTTGGTAATTTTAAACACTTTTTCATTATGTATCGCTTCATTTATCTGTAAGTAAAGGTATATGATCATGCTTATTGCACTTTACATTCATATTGTCTTGAGTGCAGAAGAGGTACTATGTAGGATTCCAGCTGCGAGAGATCGCATTTTCAATCGCTTTTGTAATCGGATGGAATTTTGCAATTGGTCTGTACTTTTTGAAGTCTAAGTGGGATGCATTCCTTTTATAAATAGCGTGATATAAGAATTTTCCACATATCGGGGTATGTCGACGGCTCAATTATTTTATTAGTAAGGTAAAATAATACATAGAGCGTCGAAGAGTTTGTAATTTTTAGTTTTCTTGCTGTGGTTATATTAGTTGCTATAAAGGATTCATTTTTAATTCATCTGTAAATGGCGCCCAATCTCGTTGAGAGTGATTTTTCTTGTAATTGAGCATGTGCTGATTGATGGTCATGGAGAAAGTAGTCGTCATTGCCATTAGGATTGTCGCACCATGTTAAGTATGATCCATATGAAGACACTGGTAGGCATTCTATTACTCTATGACATTTAACTAGGGACCACATGTTAACCTTTTCCCCTCGGATTTTATACAAGTTTCGTTTACTAATCCTTACGTTATTTTTCACTGTTCGTGAAACAACTTTCCAAGTCCTGAGATTTGCTTTATTAAGGTTGTTTTTTAAGTTACAGTAGCACTGATTTTTATAAAACCACAATTTCCTCAGTTGGTCGTACCGCCGAGTTTTACCATTGGTTTTCATCGGAACAAAGTAGGCGCCAGCGTTGTTGATAAATTTAGTAATCAAATTATGAACAATTAGTATAAAATCATTAATTCCTAGATTTAAAACTAAATGTTCAATGCATTTATTTGTATTATGTTGTTTATGTTGTTAAATTGTCTGAAACTCTGTACATATTTGACTCGTTTATTATAATCCTGGTTTTCATCCTGAACTGGAGTGTGATTACAAACGCTTTGTGGTCCAACCGGCTTATATCTATGTATTCGACCTTGTGAACGTTTCTGTTCATTGGCACAAAGATTTGATCCAGCATAGATGGTTCTGACGAAACTCTGGTGTTTTGGTCCACAATTAGTTTAGACATAAAACACGTGGCATCTTTTTGTAGTTGAGATGAAACAATATTAAACAGAGTATAAAAAAATACGACTTCAATGAAACTTTCACTATCGCCTCGCTACATCAGTCCATATCTTAAAAACTACTGAACCGATTTTGATAAAACTTGGATTTATCGCTAAGTTGAAACATACTTAATCCAATAAAAGAAGAATTATTGCAATTTGATTTCTAGTTTCTAAGAAAAACATGGACAAACAAACATACATACACACACACACTTTTGAAATTTGGCACACCTGTTTAGAAGCCCACATAGACTAACATATATGAATATTGTGCAATTCCAACAATATTATAAAACATACGCATCGAATTGATAACCTCCTGTTTTTTGAAGTCGGTTAAAAAAGGTTAAAATCACCAATATGAAAGCATGAATCAAACAAAGAATCAAAGCATGACTTCAGTAAGATGTCAAACAAATCATCAAAGTCACAGGCTGAGGTTCGATATAAAGAAATCACACGGTAACATCTTTATATGAATGGAGAGAATATCGCAACCGTAAAATGAATTTCTTTTAAAAACATGTGCGTCTGATTTCGTATTCACTAGTCGCTTCTAAAAATCTGATAATTTGGAAAGCTTATATTATCATCATTAATCTATTTGTGTAACCACGATTCTGTTATTACAATTACATCGAATTTATAGGCAAGGGAAAAGGTATACATTGAGTCATAATAGTTCAATACTGATTTTGCGTTTAGGTACCCTAAACCTATATTATGATTAAGGATACAGGCCCCAATTGTAGTCTGTGCTTCCGTATCCGAGACGATGCTTGGCGTATTTCCTCGATATGAATGAACAGACTTTCCTTCAGGCCAGTTGATGTCTGCTGCCCAGTGAATGGAGCAATTCTATGTTATTGAAATAAAGAGCAGCGAAGACAATTTTTCGGATCAAGTTTTCCATTGTCCTATGGCATTAACTTCAGCCTCTTTTTCCTTTATATAGTATTTAGGTCATTAACGGGCGTTTCATATGAGAAACTTCAAAGACAAAGGCGAATAGTCTTGACAGAATTGTTAACTTTTAGGCTAATCTTTGCAGTACCCGTTACATTATTTTGAGTAGAATTTTCGCTACATTAGCGTGTTTTAAGGGCATACGCGTCAGGTCTGTCAGAACGATGTTTACGATGAGTTTGTTTAGGCTCACAGATAATGTTGCTTGAATCGTGATAAGCTATGATTTGTTTATCATGTGTGTGTTTAAGTCATATACACATGTAATTCCGATCAGTATTTAATAAATGAGGAGAAATCCAAGAGTGAAATATTTATGGTTCTTGCGAAGTCGTAGGATATTTCTTTTCTACTACTTTCATTTATTAAATACAATTTAATGGGTTAGGGATAGTATTTTTTTCTATTACTAAGTTATTTACTTACCCCTTATCTCATTTTATTAATCCAGTTTTCTTCGCATAATAGAAAATTCATTTCTTTAAATAATGCCAATTTAGTTCTCATTTTCCCTATCTATTCATAGCAATTCCTCATAAATTTTCTCTCTTACGAACAACCCCGAAATCTACGATAGGAATCGAGTATGTATAATGCTTTTAATCTAGTTGTTTTTATAAATTTTAAAACTAAATCTCAATGATCAACCTTGAAAGGAAGGAAAGCACGACAAGACAAATTTCTCAGGTCTTCAACGAGCCTCCATATCTGCATCTGCCAAGGGCATGCATGGTTTATTTCCTAAAGGTGCTCTATGCTATTATTGGGGGGTGGGGGCATGTCTGTCTGTCTGTCCGTCTATAGCTCGATCCTCTGGAGGTGTACGAAAGATTGTCAAAATCATTTTTCTCCAATCGATAAATAAGGTTCATCTGATGAAGGGAAGGGAAGAATAAACTAAATTATAGAAGAAATTCATTAGCATTATACAAGCAAGAAATCTCTCTACCTGTGTGCGCTTTGTATAATTTTTACTTTCTCGTTTTGTACGCGGGTAATCCAGAAAGTAATGCACCACAATTTTTTTCTTCAACAATTACTTATTGAACACAATAAAACTTATACACACGAAACAATGATGTTTCTGCTACACTCGCTATTTTTCCGCACAATCTCCGTCCCGTTCTATGGCCTTCCTCCAGCGTGTATGCCCTGTCGGTAACAGTCCTTGTTCTGTTCACGCAGCCATGTCTTCACTGTGCGAATCACCTCTTCGTCATCCTCAAAATGTCTTCCACGAATGGCATTCTTCAATGTCCCTAACAAGTGAAAATCTGACGGCGCTAGGTGCCATAAACTGCACATAAACGTTTGTGAATGTTTCCAACCGTTTCTTGCTCCACAGTGAGAAATTCAATGACGACACGCTGCTTGTAACGTACATCACTTACAGACGCCATGTTCTACAATTTTCCTGCACGTACGCTATCTGTCGGAAGAAACGGAAATCTTGCGCGCGCACTCCGAAAACTTCAAAGAATGCATATCTCAAGTTTCGCATTCGTACCATTTTTGGGGACGGAGAAAAAAAAATTGTGGTGCATTACTTTCTGCGCTACCTTCGTATGGTAAGCATTGTAATCGTATAAAAATTTGACCTTGAGATATGTGTGAACACTTTAATTCAAAAAAAGAACGAAATAAGATGAATGAAATTTGGTATATGATCCTTAAACCTAAATTTATATCTGTGTCACTTTTCGGAGCAAATCTGTCAACTTGAAATGATACATTACTTAAATACATATAGTCATCCTCCGATTGACGTAAATAATGCGTTCCGTAAACCTTAACGTAACTTGACATTTACGTAAGTCGAATATACAGGGTGTCCCAAATTCATGCATACACTCTTTGAAACGTTATAGCTCAGCAACGAAATGAGACAGAAACATAAAGTTTATTGTGTATGATACAGGCGGCGCTGGAAAAGCATGCCAACACGTCCATTGGTGTTCATTTGTTTATAAACCAAAATGGCGGTGAGACTTTCATTCGATTAACGTAAGTGGATACTGAAGTGGATACTTTTTATTGGAAAGTGGAGAATATTGTTGAGGTTCAACGACGTTGGATGATTGAATTTGGTACACCTTACTTTCATGTCTATGTGAAGACTTTCTTCGATCACACATTCAATCACAGATGGATAGGACGAAGAGGAAGTCTTACGAAGTTCACGCCTCGAACTCCCGATTTAAACCCTCTCGACTACTACCATTGGGAAATTTTAAAGAACCGATTTTAAAGAAAGTACGCCACAAACACTGATGGAATTAAGAGATCAGATTGAACATTCGATCAATGATATTTCATTAGCTGCACTCCAGATTAGAAACATGTCTTGGGTTTTGGTTGATTTGGCTCAGATGACGTATCATTATATACGTGGTCTTCTCCCTTGTTTAGCATATGGTCCCTTATTGTACTCTGCTTTAAAGATTTGTTGTTAGGAATGAGCAACATTTATTAATGAAATAATTTATTTTAAGAATATTCAGTAAATGATAAAATATTTATAATATTTAATAACATGTTTTTATAAAATACTTTAATATCTGTTATTCTATTGCTTAAAAATGTTAGTAATTTTTTACTCCGTATTAAAATGTTTTAATAATAATAATAATTATAATAATAAATCATTAAGTGGATAAATGTGATGTGATGTGGATAAATGTGATGTGAGAATAAATGAATGACTCTTTTGCCACAACAATGAAAAAATAGAAAAATACAACCTTATACTGGAAGATCTTTTCCGAAGCGATTGCTACCATCGTTCAGCATTCCAGGAGTCCGCTAGTTCGAAGACCAACGAGTAAACTGCCTGTTTAGACAATCGACAATCGAACAGTGCAGGGAAAACGGAACGAGTGGTCCGAAAGCAACGCTTTCACCTCCACACTCGTCCAGAAAGGTAACCACGGGAAGTACACTGAACTAGGAAAGAAGCCAGATGAAACCTAGTTAGGTCGTCCAGAGAATAAGATGGAGTCCTTTCCTATCAGGACGATAGTGTTTATTGTTGATTGACGAAGGACAAGGGACACGAGGAGCTAGGAGATCCAATATTTGGGAAAAATGGCCTGTTGGATGTCGTCGAAATTGATGTCCAGGATGTGACGCGGCCTTCGATGTCTAAGGAGGCTTCTAAAGGTGAGCGGATGGTCAAGAATACCAGCAACAAGAGGATTGGGATGGTCCTTCATCTTTGGAAGCACCTTTTTCAGCAGCTCCTGGACGTGATTTCTAATGGGAGGTATCTCAAAATCGTCGGCAATAGAAGTATTTGTTGCAACTCTGCTGCCAAATTGGGCAATGGTCCTCAAGGTAACGTTTTGGAAGGTTTGGAGGTCCTTCCATCTGGACTTACATGTTGTTGCCCAGGCAGGCATACCAGAAAGCAAGATGGTTCGGATTACCGTCGTGTACAGCAATAGTTTGCAGTCCAATCCAAGCGCGCTGTTTCGCCCCAGAAGAGCTACCAGACTGAATTTTGCCTTCTTTTGCCTTGTTGGTGGCGTAGGAGACATGGTCGCCCCAATTTAGCTTGGCATCTATTACCACTCCAAGGTATTTGGTAATGCTTTACCCATTCGAGCTCTTTACCAGATAGGAAGAGAGGACTCGGGGGGTTTTCGAAGTTTCTTTGTAATAAACATCGCCTTGCATTTGTCAACATTTAGATTGAGTTTCCACTTAGCAAACCAGTTATCGCACTGATGTAAGGCATTTTGCAATCGAGATATGACATGAGCGGGAACGCGGTCGGTAGTCATGATGGACGCATCGTCAGCGAACAGATATAGCTTGCATTTTGTAAAGGTTGGGAAGTCATGGATGAAAAAGTTGAAGAGTTTCCTGTTTAGTCGACAATCGATCAGTGTAGTGAAAAAGTAGTACGAGTGGTCCAGGAGCCTTTAACTCACTTTACACGCTCGCCCAAAAAGTAAACCAAACGAAGTACACTGAAGTAGGAAAGAAGCCTGATGTACCTCTTTAAGTCATCCAGAAAAGAGTCCCTTCATGGTAGGGACGAGAATCGGATTGTGGATTGACGAATAGCGAGTCCGAAAAACTAGGATCTAGCAGATCCAGTAGTTGGGGAACTCGGCCTTGTTAATGTTCTCGAAATTGACATCCAAGATATGACGGGGTCTTCGAAACCTGAGGAAACCCCTGATAGTGAGTGAGTGGTCCAGGATACAAGCAACCAGGGTATTTTCATGATGTTCCATCTTGGGCAGCATGTTCCTGAGAAGTGTTTGAACATAGGAACCAATGTGGGTCATCCCCAGATCTTCATAGATAGAAAGATTGTTGGCAACCCTTTTGTCTAGTTGAGCAATGGACCGGAGGGTAACATTTTGGAAGGTCTGAAGATCTTTCCATCTCGATTTGCAAATGGAAGCCCAAGCAGGCATACCGTTAAGTAAAATGGCACGAATCACTACCTTGTATAACAAGAGTTTGTTGTCCACTCTCAGAGCGCTGTTTCGCCCCAGTAGCGCGATGAGACTAAACTTCGCTTTCTTAGCCTTGTTAAGGGAATATTGGACATGGTCGTTCCATTTGAGCTTGGAATCAATCACAACTCCGAGGTACTTATAATTTTTAACCCACTCAAGCTTCCTACCATGTAGGATGAGGGGCCTTGGAGGGTTTTTGCGTTTGCGTGTGATGAACATGGCTTTACACTTGTTAACATTTAGCTGTAAGCGCCACTTAGAGAACCAGCTCTCACACAGGTGTAGAGCTTTTTGCAGACGGCTGATGACGTGGACTGGATTACGTGGCCAGGTCACGATGGACCCGTCGTCAGCAAACAAGTAAAGATTGCACTTTGTAAACTTAGGAAAGTCGTGGATAAAGAAATTGAACAAGGCAGGCCCCAAGACAGAGCCTTGGGGAACACCAGCATTAACATCAGAAGGGTCAGACAAGGAGTCACCAACCTTTACACGGAAGGTCCTGTTTCTCAGAAAGGAGCGAACCAAGGCAATCAGGTTATCAGGGAAGCCACAAGTAATCATTTTAAAAATGAGTCCATCATGCCAGACTTGATCAAAGGCCTTTTGAACGTCAAGAAAGATGATACCACCAAACATAGAAAGATTGAGAGGACCGTTCAAATCAGCAACAAGCCTGGAGCTGACATGAGTGAGCTGGGCGGAAGCCGAATTGCTCTTCACGAATAAGGTTGTTTGCCTCGCAGAAGTCGTTGAACCTCTTGAGAATAGTTCGCTCAAGAGAGCACTGGCAGTAAGCTAATGGGCCTGTAGCTGATGGGAAGAGCAGGATCAAGTCCCAGCTTGGGAATAGTGAGGATGATTGAGTCCTTCCAGGCGCTAGGGAAGTGACCGTTTAGCCAGCAGTCATTCATGATCCTGGTGATAAAGTAAACAACATTAAGAGACAAATTCTTCAGAGCACTGTTGGTGATGGTGTCGATGCCGGCTGCTTTTTTGTTTTTCAGGTGCTTAATGGTGTCCAAAATCTCAGAGGTGCCAATGATATTAGGGTGAGCACTTGTCACATACTTCTTTGACTTCACCAGTAATATTATCCAGACAGTCCTCCTTGGGCGTATTGAATTGACTTTTCAATGAGTCAGCGATGAGTTGAGCCTTGTCCTGGTCACTGCTAACAAAATCGCCGCTTTCTGTAAGCAGAGGAGGTAGTTCAATGGCCCTGTTGCTTTTAAGGGCCCTGACAGTATTCCAAAGAGAATTGTCTTGGACGGACAGACTCTTTATCTTGTCATTCCACCTTTGATTCCGTAAGTCCTGGATCTGCTCGCTGATCTTCCGCGATAGCCTGTTGTATTTCGTCTTGAAATGCGGGAGCCTGATACGTTGCCACAGTCTTCTGTAAGCATTTTTTCCTGAATAGTCTGCCTGATGCGGGGAGGAAGCTCAAGATGGTCTGGCCGCTTGTAATTAACTGGAGAAGCACTAGCATCGGAAGTCATGAGAATGGTACGAGTGACATTTTTGACATTTTCGTCGATGTCATTGCTGCTGTCTGGATCCTGATATGGAATGCTTCTATCTTTTAGAAGTTCCCTAAACAATTTTCAGTCCTGCTTGTAACGAAGATTTACCCTCATATCGATATTTATATCCTCGAAATTTAAAGCAACAGGGAGGTGATCAGATGATAAGGCATTCACTGTGTATATGTTGTATGGTTTGAAAAACCCCTTGAGGACAGCTATGTCAAGCACATCACTGACAGGTGAGTGATCACAGTAGTATGTATCTTCAAGGGGACCGACGATGGAAGTGTCAATCTGGTCTAACATGTATCTATAAAGACCTGTTTAGTGAAAACTAGACGTATTTATAAGGAACACTAACCAATCCAGACAATAATCGAAAGACTGTAAGAAGTCAATTTCGTTGGTTGGTTATTCGGGTTAGCCATTGAATTAACGAGGTATCGTTAATCGGCCCCATATCTAGGTTAAGGATCGATGTTTTCTTTGCCTGATGTATCGCATTGCTTTCAAAACTGTCCAATCGACAATCGAACAGTGTAGTGTATCGGTTTTCGTGTGGAACTTGAAGCATAGCTTCCATAATCTCACCCTTCATAATCATATTCCAAGGGAAATACACTGAACTAGAAAAGAAGCCTGATGTACCCACAAAGGTCATCCAAAGTATGAAAGAAAATTGCCTCCTCTTGGTGGAGGAAAATTTGATTGACGACTGTCTAGACTAGAAGCAGACCACTAGTATTAGATAAAACACGACCTATGAAGTCCAGTAATCTGGAAATATGACATTATCAATGTCTTCAAAATTAATATCAAGTATATGCCTTGGATCACGATATCTCTTTCTATGTATAGGATGATTTAAAATGCCCGAGACTAGCTCGTTGCTATGATTTTCTATATTGGGCAGCATGGATTCCATGAGCCCTTGAACGTATTTGCCAATATGAGTCATGTTGAAGTCATTATAAATGGAGGAATTGCCAACAATTCTCCGATCTTTTTGCGCAATAGTCCTAAGGGTAACGTTTTGGAACGTGTGCAGTTCTTTCCACCTGGTCTTACATATTGTGTCCAAGAGTTGCCTTTTATTTATTGCGGATATCAATTTTACATTATTAATAGGAAAAGCGTGGCCGGTATCGATGGAGTGCTTGGCTACTGCGGATTGGTTTATCCTTCGGTATTTTCTGTGAGCCATATGCTCTTTGTATCTAGTTTTGACATTGCGAATCGTTTGTCCTCGATAGACCTTCTCACATTGGGCACACTTGATTTCATAGATTTCTGATTTGAGTAGAGCTGGGATTTTGTCCTTCGGGTTTGGTAGGAAGTTCTTGATTATGTTGGGGTTGCTGAAACAGACAGAAAGGCCAAATGACTTGAGTGCAGAGCTCAATCCTCTAACTAGGTGCTTATTATATGGTACGGAAATCGTACTATTCTTATTTTTGTGGCTGCCAAGTGTGGTTATGTCCTTGATGAATTTTTTGAATCTCCTTTTTCTAAGCAAGTCTACAATGGTGCGTTCGTTGTACCCGTTGCTGGTCGCGATGTTCTGGATGAGGGCAATTTCCTTCTGAAACCTTTCTTGGATCGAGGGGATGTTGGGCGCTCTGCCCAGCATGACAATAAAGGTGGCAATCTTCTGCTTCCATGGGTGGCTGGATTCAATCTGGATATAGTTAAGTCCATTTGAAGGTTTACGGTAAATGTCAAATGCTAGTCTGTCTCTTCCTCTGATGATAGTGACATCGAGAAAAGGAAGGTTTCGATCGTTTTCTAATTCTAGTGTAAACTGTACAGGTGGATAGAAACTATTAAAGTGATTTAGGAAAACATTGACATCGCACCTGTTAGTATTAAAGATGGTAAAGATATCATCCACATAACGATACCAACAATCTGGAAAGTAGAAATTAGAGGTTCTAAGAATGTTTTCAAAGCTTTTAAGGAACACCTCTGCCAAGATTGGGCTTAGGCACGAGCCCGTTGGTGTACCTTCGGTCATCTTGAACACCTGGTCTTGAAAACTAAAAATATGCAGAGTTTAATGAGTTTAAGGCATTCTTCATGTACCTTGGATGGCACTTTATTCTTGTGCAGGATACTGCTTAGAAAGTTTACCGTTTCTTGTATCGGAATGCTGGGAAATAAGGATACAATATCGAAGGAGATCAATACTTCTCCTTCCTTGATGGCCCTTTGCTGTAATTTCTTGACCAACTCAATGATGTTATGGACCGAGCTGTCATACTCTGATAACTTTAAGTTTTGAGAAAATTGGCCAATAACTTAGAAATTCTATATGTAGGGGAGTCGATATTAGAGACTATCGGTCTCATTTTATTACCCGGCTTGTGTATTTTGGGCAAGCAGTATAGTCTTGGTAGGATCGGGTTCCTGATAATTAATGATGAGACCATATTTGGAAGAATAAAATTTGGACTGGATTTAACCGCTGCTTTAACCTTTCTAATTAGTTTAGGTAACGGGTTCTTATTTATTCCTTTAAACGGACCTTCGGCTATAAGAGCCTCCACTCTCTGAAAGTAATCCTGTTTTTTGAGAATGACAACGCTGTTGCCCTTGTCGCTCTTCAAATAAAAACAATCTTTGTCATTAAGACTCTTGATAGTGCTAGAATAATTAGTGGAGCTTTTTGTGGAGTCATACTCCTTCCAGTTACGATCGAAAATTTCTTTACAACGTTCTCTAAGTCCTTTCCTTTTTGATTCTGGGAGATGTTTAAAATCGAAGACACTACTTTCATTTCCCTCCATTATCCTCCATTCCCTCCATTATCCGCGGTTTTGGCCGGATAAGCTTGGATTTAACTCAAATTTAAATATGTTGTTACGCACCCCTCCCACTATTATATGGTATAGTAACTCATGCTAATGGGCATTAGTTTACGAGATATAACCATTTAAAGTTAGTTATGTAGGCTATTGATGTACAGTATATTTAAAAATTCAGAGAGTCTGATATTCAAGTAGTCAACGTGGTCATGTGGGTAAGTCGATAGATTCCAATGTTAAAGGTCCTGGGTTCAAATCCGCTCCTTTCATACTTACATTTATTTTTATTTTTTAAGCATGTTTTTGAACAAATTATATATGAAACTAATTTTAATTATTAAAAACATATTATTATAATTTTTGCATAGTATATATTGTTTGAGGAAGGTAACAAATTATTTATTTTTAATAAGTTATTATTGTTATATTATTATACAGAGTGGATACAAAAGTGAGCTCCCCCAGCCTTTTTATTTTCGTAACCAAAGCAGATATATCAATTTTGATGAATCCAATGAATAGGAAGTTGTGGGTGGTGCACTTTTCATCATCCGAAATATGCAAATTAGGACACATTCAAATCTTATCTTAAAAACCGTAACACATACACGAAAAATTCTAGCTGAAGAGCTGTTCAACATGGAATTCCAAAACAAAATCCAAAAAAACAAAAAACAAAAAAAAATTCCAAAATCCGATAAACGGATCACCAACAATCACATGTTGAATTTATTAGTTACCTCCCTATGCATTTCACAAAGGCATTTGAATGTTCAACATGCAAATCAAGAGATTACCAAAAATTACAATAATAACAATCACTTTCATGAGGAAAAGCAAATAAAAGGCATGTGTCAGCATACACAAGACAGAACAATTCCAGGATGGCAAGCTACACTGTTCCTGAAATTGTGATTGTTGGTGATCCATTTTTGTATCCACCCTTAATTAATAATATAATAATAATAACTTATTAAAAATAAATAATTTGTTACCTTCCTCAAATGAAATATAATATGCAAACAATTATAAAAATATGTTTTTAATAATTAAAATTAGTTTCATTTATAATTTGTTCAAAAACATGTTAAAAAAATAAAATTGAGAAAGAAAGAAGATATGAACCAGGGACATTCAGCATTAGAATCAATCGACTAACCCACATGACCACCTTGACTAATAGAATGTCATACTCTCTGAATTTGTAAATATACATCAATAACCTACATAACTAACTTTAAATGATTACATCTCGTTAACTAATGCCCATTAGCATGAGTTACTATGTCATACAATAATTGGAGGGGTGCGCAACAACATATTTAAATTTCAGTTAAATCCAAGCTTAACAGACCTGGTCCTTCCCTTGTAAGTTAACATAATTGTTAGGAGATTGCACAGTCAGAAAATTCTTATAGTAGCTGAAAATAAGTTAAATACAAGGCAATTGAAGAGACAGGTTAATTGGGTTATACACGTATTAGGTTTTAAATTATCATTATTTCGAAAAGTAATATATTCTGAAACACAAAAGAAAAAACTTGTCTAGCAAGTGGGATCAAGAAGGTTCGGGCATTTGAGAGTCATGATTCCACTACGTAGTATTTCTTGAATACTGTGTGCAGATTAGCATCGTTTTTTAAGTGACTTTGCGGTTTTAACGATTTTAATAAAAATAATTTTTATTTTTTACTAGATTTGTCATGACAGGAGAATAAATTACAGATTAGAATGCATAAAGTAAAATAATTAGAAGAAAATATCTCAATTACTTAAGAAAAAGCATTGGTCCTCTCCATTGAGAGGATGGGTTATTTGGCAGAAGCTTGAAAAAATTTATTTTCTTGGACGAATAAAAGAAAAATTTGAAACTTGCAAAAAATGGGGATTAATACACATTATGAAAACTAATGGGTCTGGAGATCTCTAGATATCTCAAGTTACTTTGCACCATTGGACGGTACATATACAAATATGAAATATCAAATATACAGTTAGAAAACATTATAGAACAAACATATTTACAGAGAGCACAAAATTCGAATGTATTTAAAATTGTAAAATAAGAGAAAACAAACTGGAACAAGATAAAGAAGTGCTAAAAGATATAAAAATGCAAACAAAATCAAAATCCGTTGAAAACTAACAAAGTATTTTGGAGGAAATGAAGAAACAGAGAACAGAATAAGATTTTTTAAATGCAACTAAGTATGCAGAATAAAGAAAAAAATCATTAAGTTTTTTAATTGTAAAATGTTTTTTTATGTAAGCTTACATGTTTGTTATTTTATTTATTAACTCTTTTTTTTTCGTATATTTTCATTTTTACTTTTTACATCTTGCATTTACTGCTTATTTATTCTCAGTATTATCAAGAACATATGAAGGGAGCATTTAAGGCCCCCCCCCCCCCCCCCGTTCATCCATCCCTGGTATTATTTAATATTGAAGAAATATATAAAATAATTTTTGAAAAAAAAAAGTCAACAAAAGGGGAATCGAACCTAGATACGCAGGAGATAGTCAAAACCGTTAACCACTTTTCTATTGGGAACCTCGACAAACGCGTCTTTATTAAATTTATAAGATTTCAAATGCTATTTTTACTACGTAACTTGTGACTTGCGCCTTTTAATAGGTGAAGCCCTGCCCAGTGAGCCCAAGTCTGTAGAGTTGCCGAAAGTTCAACAGGCACTGGTGAATCAGAGAATTTTCCGAGAAACACGAGAGAATTCGAGAATTCACGTATATTTCGAACGCCTCAGTGAATTCTCGGTGATTCGACCAGTAATCCAATATGAAAAATGTGAGTTCGCTGATCGCTTCTTTTGGAATATCATTTTCTCAAAATCATATGAATTGTCAGTTAAATGAGCAAATATGGGAACCCACAGTGAGGAAGAGGAAGAAGAGCATACTCTGCTATGTTTTGGAGTGCAAAGAAAATTCTGTCATTGAAAATTCGTTTCAAATTAATAATGTGAAATAAAATAAAATGAAACTAAAAAGGTGAAATAATGAAACACTAATCGTGCGAAACTAAAATGGAAAAAATTAATTTGGCAAAATGAAGATAAATTATGAGCATATCTCGTTCATAAAAAAGCTTATAGTAGAGAGTTTTTGCAACCTCAAACGATATGCGAAATACGAAAGGTGAAATGCGATAGGTGGCATTTTGGTCATGTGACTGCCATGTACCGTTTGGTCATGCCAGCTTTGGTCGAAAGAAATATGAAAATTCTAAAAAGTTTCGTTGCCACCTTTGGTAACCAAATGTGTCGTCGCGCCTGCGTGCTGCGCCCAACCTCCACGTTCTGACAGCAAGTTCCTCACGTTAACCAACATGGCGTCCGACGGGAAACTGCTTCGCAGTTATTTAACACAATGTTAAATCCCACCACGAGTTATAGCTTTAAACTTTAATAGTACTTACTTCTTCTTGCTGCCATGTCAATTCAGCCACGTATGTGCTCGAAACACGTCATTCCAGCCACATATGTGCCCGAAATACAAAAATCCTCCATTTCAGTTATTTTCGGTGATAATCATGAAAATTCGGCAATGCTTGCTTAGTAAAAATTCTCAGCTAGTTTCTTACATGACCAGCGCCATATTTTGATGTAGTGATCAAAATGTGAACTAATTTTTTTTATTGCAAAATTGTCTTCCCGATGGTCTGTGTAACATATATCTTAAGTTTCGTCAAAATCTGATTACCTCGGGGTCTTCTGGCGCTCCCCATAACCCTTCATCACATTTCTTGTATATTTGCTATATATTTTTAGTACCACACAATAAGTATACAAAATTTCAGGTTCCTAGGTCGTTGGGTTCAAATGTTATAGCTTCAAATGTATTTGGGGCCTGTATAGTTTATCAAGCAAATAAAGTTATGTTCTTCATTGATAATGCGAGGGTAATTCGTGTTCGAAGTTAAGCAACATTTAATGAATCTCCTAAAGGAAAGAATTCACGAGTGTCAGATCCAGAGAACGAGGTGGCCTTGCTATTTGCTGATCTGATTGTTGATAAGCATTGTTACACAAACATTGCCTTGCATTGTTGGTTATGAGATATTTCTCATTAATATGCCTTGCCATAATCATGAATATCGATTATTTTTATCAATAATTATTATTTTTTCGAAATCTCTTTTGTTTGAATTTCACTTAGGCTATATTTATGAACCTCACTGGCCTTATTAAGGTAATTTTTTATAATGTCATCGTCCAACAACAGGAGCGAGAAAACCAAAAGTAAATGATCAAAAGAAATGAGAATTATTTACGTTACTGCCTCCATGTTTGCAGATGATTTAAAGCTATTCCAGCAGGTTATCACTCGGTCTGATTGTGATATTTTACAGGTCAAGGTTGATACTTTTTCTAAGTGGTGCC
>JAHWFO010033717.1:1229-24897 GCA_023313115.1 Rhysida immarginata
CCCAATATAAGATTTTCAGAATCCAACGAATGTTTTCTTTTTACATACTCTTACTCAATTTTAAAGCTCACTGCATTTCCGCATTGGAGTTCGGCGTCAAAAACACAAAACAGGGGTTCAATTTTTGGGCCCTCCTGGCCCCCATCACAATGTGAAAATTGAAATAAAGACAGAAATTATTTTTATGCAAATATCCTCGAGAAGCTTCCCTCCAAGTTGCGTAGCTTTACCTTTATTCCACGCTAAGTTGCATCAAGTTGTCAGAAAATTTTGTGAACACCCCCGAAAATCGAATTTTTTTAATTATTCGCACCCTTAAAATGCGAATATCAAAATTCAGGGAAACTTTATTTTTGGCAAGGTAGCTAGCAACCTTCCTACAAAATTTCGAAGATCTGCGTTTATTGGAGGCGTAGCTAAGCGACCGAACGTGCAACTCATTTCTGCCCCCCTGAGAGGGCAGGGGTTCCAAATTTCGAAAAACCCCGTCCTAGCACGCCCCTACGCTACCAATCCGACAGTGTTTCGAGTCGGTGGCCCCAGTAGATTTTGCTGTGTGATGATGAGTCAGTGAGTCAGTCGATGTCTCTTCTCTATATATATATAAAGAACGATGTTTGTGGGTTTGTGTGTATTTAATACAAATCTCCAGTTTTATTTCGATCTTGATGAAATTTTGCATACTGGACCTTCAAACATGAGAAAGGTTACTGTCTACCTCATGCTTCAGAAAAATAATAACTATCGATAAAAAATCGATATTCATGGTTATGGGAGGGCATAATAATGAGAAATATCTCATGACCAACAGTGCAAGAAAAAGTTTGTGCAACAATAGGTATCAACATGGTATCAACACGCAATGCACCAACACTATGCAGGGATCTACAATATATATCTCATGACCAACAATGAAAGGCAAAATTTTTGCAATATAGATAAATTTCAATTTGTAACAATGCATAGAATTCCTGTTAGTCAGAATTTTCTTAAAATAGAGAGTTCTTATAATTTAACAATTTCTTGAAAATATTTAAAAATAATCAGTAACTGGAGATAATAAAGAGTTAGCAGGCTATTGAGAAAGAGTGTAAAAATAACACAGGAAGCATTCCTTTAGCTTCGTGCTGTATTGAGCAAATGGTAAGCATGTCAGTAGAAGAATCGGCGACTGCTAGACTACACAAAGAGATGAATTGTCAAGTTTTGCTTCAAGACATCGAGAGCAGAGTGGTAATTGCAAGAACATCAAGTGTACATGTAAAGTAAGATTACGTGACTAAGAAATTATTTAGGCTAGATGTGGCATACTTGGATAGGTCCATCCATTGAGAGCTATTAAAAAAATTTTTTCGAATTTTCATTAAAAATTTTTACTGTATTAATTCTAGATGTTTGATGTGTTTATTTTGAGATATTGCAAAATTTAATCAAAAAAACAAATGAGTCCGAGCCACGCGGGGGTTATCATCTAGCCTATTTTATTGCATAGCAGATCCAAACAATTCATAAAAATGTGTGAATGTGTGAATGTAAATATTTTGGAAACTGAGATACTGATAATTATTAATAATGAGCAAAAAATGATGATGGTGACAGAACATAAATAAGGCAGCGTCTATTGATGAGGCAAAGGAGTCTCGCGTGTGTCTCCCTGGAGCTCCCGAACAAACGTCTGGACGGCTGACAAAAATGTATGTGTCTGGAAAAAAAAGAGTAAGAACGAGTGTTGGTTAGAGAAATTCTGCAAGTAAAACAGGAAATGCTATACGGGCATTAGAAAATCCTGAACAACGGGAGATTCGAATAGAGCAAGAGGGTATAAGAGCTTCTACGTCAAGGGCAAAAAATCTTGAGTCTAAAGTTCCTTGTGATTTTCTGCAGAGGTCTGGTAAGTCAAGGAGAGTTTAGTTAAAGTCCCAGCATATCACCTAGACTTCCTGTTTTTCATATTTTTCGTAGAATGGATAGTCCTTTTGCTGTGTGCTCTATTGATTGAGTTATTATTTAACCAATTGGGAGTTACAATTTAATTTTTTGAGATTTTTCTCTTAACCTACAAGTGTAATTATCGCTGACAACGCCGGGTACCTCTGCTTGTTTATATATATAGATAATAATTTGAGTAAAACATTTGATTTTTGCAAAGGGAAGAATCTCTGTAAAATTCAAAGCTCAATGATTGTTGGTTTAATGAAGTCATTATGATGATGTAACTGTGTAATGCATTTAAATGCGGAGGCCTTCTTTCTCTGTGGTGATGCTCATGAGTCGACCATTAGTCGACCATTGTTAATCCTATTTCCAGCAATGATAAGCCTTAAATTTGGTCGACTAGTGATGATGTAACAATGTATGACGTTTCCGTTATCAGGCCTTCTGTCTAGGATTTGTTATCATGCTCCATCTCTGATGTTACCAGTGTTTTCCATTAGTTGGAAAAAATGAAAGTTAGATTGTTGGAACAGCGTCACTTCTGTAACACGAAAAATGTTTCATGCTAGCATTTCACTCTCCAAGTCGTTGGAGCCCTATATGAAGTTTAATATCATAAAACGATCCCGGTACGAAAGGAAGGAGATGAGTTAACTATGTTGGGTTGATTAAATGACAGAATGATCCTAGGAAATTATCAATGAGACGAGTTAAGAATGTTGAGTCGACTGACTGACAGAACAATCCTGGGACGAAATTTATGAGACGAGTTGAATATATCCAGTGAACTTAATCACAAAAAGAACTTGGAGCGACAATAACGTGATAGCTCGAATGTGCCTAGTGAAGCGTGACTAAAGAGGCACGTACAGAAAAGGGGCTAAAGCAAAGGTCATAAGTTGTAAAAAAAATTAAGACCAGAGGAGAGAAGTAAAACAGAAATGACGGACCCTCCCAAAAAATCCCAAAATTAACAGCCAACTAATTTATTAAAAAGGGATCAATAACACTAAATGGGAAAAGCAAGCACAAAATTGAAGGCTTATTGCAGTGAATTACAATTGTAAGTTCAAAGAGAAATAAATAAAGACAAAAAACAATCTTTTACAACAATAATAAAATTCGTTGGTTGCGCCAGAAAAAACTTGAACTGAGCTAGCTGGAACTGGCGGTTCTGACGGAAAAGAAGAAACGAATTTGTTTTATCATAAACGAACTGGTAAAACGGTCCATCTTGCTTGGAATTGAAACGAAGTTAAAAAAAATCCTCCTAAATTGGTCTTCTCGATGAGAGGCAAAAAAAAGTCTTTTGTAAAAATATCAAAACTTAAATAAAACTATACATTGAAATCGTAAATAACACAAAGAAATTGCTGAGTCAAAAGTTCAAGTTTATATAATACGAAAATCAAAGCATCGCTTAATTAGCTTCCAGCAATAGAAATCATTCAACATTGAGCCGCAAAAGATGAGACAAGCAACGGGAACTGAGCAACAGATTTGGTTGAATAGTTTCCAACTAAAAAAATAGAGAGTGAAAATAAAGCAAAAAAAAACATCAAAAGGAAAAACGGCCAAACTAAACCCAAAAAAAACAATATAACAAAGGAAAAAAATAAAAGAAAAAAAATTATAATAACGCAAAACTGAAGTTGGAGAGACAGGACAAGGAGACGACATGGGAAACAACCACGGCACAAGAAGACGACAATGAGGTACTCTAAACGGAAACAAAAAGAACAGTAGCGTACAGATCTAACAAGGGTAAAGCAGGATAGGACATAGGTTCAGGCTGAAAAAGAAAAAAAATTCAAATGGCTTATTAAAAGGCTGAAATTCAAAAATATAAAAAGAAGAAAAAAATAATTAGCAGTAAAAGTAAATAAGCAATAACGAGCGCACCATAACGGATAATTCAGGAGATGGACAGGTCAAGTCGAATGAGGAAGGAGCTCAAAAGAAAACAAACTAACAGTTACAGTCTTACGAGGCACACATGAGGCCAATGGAACGGCACACGAGTCGATGCATAAGGTGAACCATAAACCACAAAGATACGGTAAAACGGGCAAATACAGGAAGAAATGGAGTCAGACACTGTGGACACGGAAGGACAGAATAGCAAGAAACCATTACTCCACATTAAACGTTTATTCGAACGAATGCGCATTTCGGCAGCCAAGTTGCTTTCGTCAGCGTAGACAAAAACTTGTCCTGTACAGAGTGTTATGTTCAGATGAAGTGGAAGAAGTACAGAGTCATATTATAGTAAGACAAACATGAATCCAGGATATACAATCCAGTTATAAAGTAAATAGCAGATAAAGCCCAATTGGTCAGTCCAATCCAGGTTCGTGGCTTGTGGCTCCTGTATTCACTCTATTGGTCAATTTGGGAAACTGAAGAAGTTTTACACCTTCCTTCAGTTGTGTCATGTCCAAAAGGTCTGTGTCATTGTTCATTAACCTGGCAGGGTCTTCGCTGGTGATAGAATGTGACTCCTAGTTGTTTAATAACACCGTGTCCTTGTGCAGTTTATGAATTCAAAATCTTCCGCTCTATAGTCATGTTTTCGGTCTAAAACGTGGTACGCGAATCTCCACACAGCAAATCTGCCATTCCTGATGCATGGCAAGATTTCCCCTATCCTCGTTTTTATTGCCCCTTTTAATTGCCCATAAGAGACCGTATCACTTTTGGAACAAGGTAGTTTGTAGATTCCTGACTTCTCTTCCAGAAGAATCGTATGCTTTGGTTTCATTAACCGTTTTCCATTTGTGTTAGAGCTCTTGTAAGCTCTCTTGCAATCTTCCTCATGCCTCTATTTAATTGTTTATTGTGGGATAGGGTCAACAACTGTCCTAGTAATGATTTTTCATTGGAAAAATGGAAGGAAAAATTCTGCGACCCGGATCCGCACCAGGAACCTCGATTATCATGGCCGATTCCTCTACCAATTGGGCTATCGCAGACACCACGGACAGCCAAGCTGTTTTAAGGTGTCTTAAAGACAACCAAGTTGTCACGGTTGAAAGCCCAATGGGAGACAGGAACCTCAGTTGTTTAAATTAATGATGAAAATAGGAAAGAAAATTTCACAGCCTGGGATCGAACCAGGAACCTTCTGCTCACCGTGCAGTTGCGCCAGCCAATTGCGCCACTGCGGACATGGAAGTATTACGCTATATACATGCCCTTTGGGCTGACTGGAGTAGTAGCCAGTTCGCAAGCTGGGACTATCTCTCCTACTGGGGTAATAATCGTTAAAGAATAATAATTGGATGTTCTATGGGGATTTTTATACACGCCATACCTCAGGTGTTTAAATTATTGATGAAAAATAGGAAAGAAAATAATTTAAACATCTCAGGTATGGCGTGTATAAAAATCCTCATAGAACATCTAATTATATTCTTTAACGATTATTACGCCAGTAGGAAAGATAATCCCAGCCTGCGAACTGGGTACTGCTCCAGCCAGCCCAAAGGGCATGAAGATAGCCAAATGCTTCCATGTCCGCAGTGACTCAATTGGCTGGCGTATCCGCACGGTGAGCTTGAAGGTTCCTGGTTCGATCCCAGGCTGTGGATTTTTCTCTCCGTTTTTCCATCAATAATTTCTTTGTTTATTGGGATGACATGTGCCCTACGCAAAATATGGTAGAATGCTGCAAGTTTGTATTTATGTTAGTCTGTGCTTCTACTTCCTTTGTAATTGGATTGTATGTACTTTTGTCTCACTATAAATATGACTCTTTAATTCTTCAACTTCAAATTGACTGCCAAAACACGCATTCGTTCGAATAAAAGTTTGAATTGGATTAATATTTTCTTGCTATTTTTGTTGCGGGCAAATGACCATAAAAGATAGTCCTTGAATAAATGCTAAAGACGAATAAGTACGTAGAATCCTACCAGCTCATGAGCATACACTGACGATCAATTATCCATCCCCGTCCAATGAATATTCATGGGCATCCATGTTGAATAAATGAGCCCAAAACTTTGACAAAGGCAGATCCGTCATTTGAAACTGACACGAGAACTACTCCAAAAGATAATAAGCACAGTCCCACACAGGCCCTTGGGCGTGGAGCAAATATAAAACAGTAATTTATAGGTGGGCTGAAACATTATGATACCGCAAAAACGCTACTGCAAACCTATAACACTAAAACATACACTTCGAACCACGTCGGAATAAAAGAGTAATCCTGTGTTGGCTGCAGCCCGAGCTAAATGAAAAGATACCACGGGCCATCGTCTTGACCCTGGTGTAAGGCAGACGTTGCCTAAATAACTACCCCCTCCGAAAAAACTACGCGAAAAACACTCGAAAAAATTCGAACTGAACGAGCTCACGCAAGCGCGAAAACGAGGGCTAAAAAGCAAAAAAAAAAAAATCTAACGAAGTGACAATACTTACAATGAGCACACAAATCCACAATTCATTGTCACCAGGGGTTACTGCTAATGGATTATGTTGCTAGGGCCGCCTTCTGCAACTGGTAACTTACCTGCCTGGATGGCAATCCAAACTTCATTCATGAGCTGTTGTGGACAGATGAAGCCCAGTTCACCAAGGATGGAGTTATCAACAGGCACAACCATCATCATTGGGCAGACAAAAACCCACGAAGTCTGCGAGAAGCAACTCCTAATGTGAACTGGAGAATGAATGTGTGGTATCGATTGTACAATGACACTATGGTTGGACCGTATTTTCACGATGGAACACTGACTGCAGAACGGTACCGGGCTGAAATTCTCAACGTGGTAGTCACAGACTTCATTGACAAGTTGCCGTTGGCCTCGTATCAGCGCACGTGGTTTTAGCATGATGGAGCTCCCTGTATTCATCCTGTATATATGTATATATAGTTGTCTCTTGAAAAAATCTACAATTTTATTCCCATCTTGATGAAATTGTGCACGCATGACCTTAAAAAAAAGGAGAAGAGTGCTGTCTACTCGATGTTCCTCAAAAATAAATATCGACTTGATTCAATATAAAATTGATATTCATATGGTAGCGCCATCTTTTGGGACCATATCAAAAAAATTTTTCTTTCTTTTGTAAAGCTTTATTTTCAATTTTGTGTCGCTCTCTATTGTGAGCATTTTAAATGTAGTGCTTGATAAACTAAGGTAAGATATGCATTGGTAAGATATGGCATATAATACAGGGTGTTAAAAAAGTCACCAATATTCAGTTTGTATACAATATTAAAGAAATGTTCTATTCTTGGCGATCTTTCAATTGATCCAACTATTTAGGAGATAGCGGCCCTGAAACTGTGGAACTTTTAAAGTTTTGAACCCAATTTAATCGACGAAGAAAAAGAGATAGAGAGTGGGTCTCGCAGACATTCCTATTCTACTTTTTGATGGTCTTTAAGAATCCGAAGTCCAAATTCAGAAATTCAAGATTTTTAGAGCACAAGCAAAGTCTTGGTACAGCAGTCCTATGAAGGCAGAGTCTGTGAGTATTTATTGAAAAATATTGGATTTTTGAAATTCTGACTTCAGATTCTAAAATACAGGAATTTGTAAGACACACTCTCTATCTCTTTGAATTCATCGATAAAAATCGGTTCACAATAAAAATGTCATGATTTATTATAACGTAAACTTCCAATGGTACGTGGTTAAATATTATCATTATGGTCCATTGAAATTTTCCTATGCACTAAACAACTTGGAATGACGTGTCACAAATGAATATAACGTAAAATAAATGATAGCTGAAATTGTTTTAACAGCACCTGGTTTAGTGGAACCATTATGGTTAATTGGAACATTCAATGCTGATTTATTGCATGTTTTATATCAAACCACTTGAAATGATGTGTCATGAGTGAGTATAAAGTCAAATTTTTGTTAGGGCCAATGGCGCCCGGTTTAGCGGAATCATTATGGTACATTGAAAATTTGAATGCTAAAATATTTCATGTAATATATCAAGTACATATATCAAGCCGAAGATCTGGATTCTCTCGGCCAATCAGATAGCGAGTGAACATCGAGGCAGTGAGAGCTTCTATTCAGCGATTCCCATGGCATTCTTCGCGCAAGCATACGTTTGCCCTTGGATTTTCCGATCATTCAATTAGGCGTATTCTTCACGACGACCTGCATTACCATCTTTACAAGCTGGCGATTTTGCAGGAAATCTCCGAATGCGATTTCAATTTTCGGAGGAAAACATGTGATTTACTTCTCGAAAACATTTCTGATGACACAATTGTCTTTTTCAGTGATGAAGTCCATTTTAACTTAACTGGATGAGTCAACAAACAGAATATGAGCTACTGAGCTGAGAACAACCCCCGAGAATTGCATCAAACGCCTTTGCATTCTTTTAAAGTCACAGTGGTGTATGCAATTTCCTCAGCTGGGGTTAATGGTCCGTGTTTTTCGACAATACAAATGCAATTGTTCACAAGTGACCTTCGAAAATATAATAAAATAAAACAGACAAAAAAGAAGTTATCACCAAGGCAATATTTTGCGTTGGTGAGTTCCATTTTAATAGTTTGTATGTTTTGATGAAGCCTATATAGTGTTCCACATGAATTCTTTTGGATGCAACTTTTCGATCTTTAATATCAGTTTCAGCTTCATGTTGTGATTTGCTTTTTATCATAGTTGGAGTAATGACACAGACATTTCTTGTCGCAAATAAATCTTGTACCATTATTCTGCGATCAGCTATGATGAAATCACAGGTCTCAAGCTTTCCGGCTTCTAGTACTTTACTTCTTTCTTGTTCTCAGTGTTGTTGTCGGTCCAGTAACGCATGATCTGTTTGTTGACTCATCCAGTTAAGTTAAAATGGACTTCATCACTGAAAAAGACAATTGTATCATCAAAAATGTTTTCGAGAAGTACCTCACATGTTTTCTCCCGGAAATTAAAATCCCATTCAAAGAGTTCCTACACAATCGGCAGCTTGTAAAGATGGTAATGAACGTCAACGTGAAGAATTCGCCTCATTGAACGATCGGAAAGTCCAAGGGCGAACGCATGCTTGCGCGTAGAATGGCATGGGGATCGATAGATTGATGCTCTCATTGTCTCAATGTTCACACTTGAACTGTTTGGTCGAGGGAATCCAGATCTTTGGCTTGTCGTACTCGATGTTGTCCCTGAACGTAGTAACCCATGAAAAAAATTTTTTGGGTCCGGAACAGGGCCCAACGGTGTGTATTGAAGCATCGTCGAAAGGCGCGCTGGGTTGCCATCACAGATGAACCATTCGAAAAACAGGCCCAGACAGCAAACGCTCGCACTTCACTGTTCCGAAGTAGCATAGTGTCTGAACTGGAAGACAAATAAACTTTAGAACTACGCCTGTTGAATGAGACCAATCTTCTCTTGCTGCAGCCGCTACTGAATTGCACACACTTCAGAATAGGAAGTTTCATTGCCACACCATGTATTATATGCAGATTTAGCACTGAAATTTTCATAATGGTTTCACAAAACCAGGTGCATTTGAACCAGTTTTAATTATCAAGAATTTTGCGTTATATTAATTAATAACACATCATTCCAGCGTGTATGGTATATTACATGCAATATTTAGCTTTAAAAGTACCAATGGACCATACTAAACCAGTCGCCTTTGATTCTATCAATTATTTGACTTTATATTCATTCATGACACATCATACCAAGTCATTAGGTATAAAACATGCCATGTCTGAACACTGAATGTTCTAATTAACAATGATGGTTCCACTAAACCAGGTGCCATTAAAACAATTTCAAAAATATCTTGCAGGGTCCTTAGACGGTTAACATAAACGCGGCATTTCATTAAAATGTCACTATTATCTCATTTTTTTCGACAAACACGGACCGTTATCACCAGCTGAGGAAATTGCACACACCACTGTGACTTCAGATGAATGCAAAGGCGTTTGATCCAATTTTCGGGGGTTGTTGTCGGCCCAGTAGCGCATGATCCGTTTGTTGACTCATCCAGTTAAGTTAAAATGGGCTTCATCACTAAAAAAAACAGTTGTGTCATCATGAATGTCTTCGAGAAGTATCTCACATGCTTTCCCCCGGAAATTAGAATCGCATTCGGTGATTTCCTGCACAATCGCCAGCTTGTAAAGATGGTAATGCAGAAGAATTCGTCGTGAAGAATTCGCCTAATTGAACGATCGGAAAATCCAAGGGCAAACGTATGCTTGCGCGAAGAATGCCATGGGGATCGCTAGTTTGAAGCTCTCACTGCCTCGATTTTCACACGTTATCTGATTGGCCGAGGGAATCCAGATCTTCGGCTTGTCGTACTCGTTATTTGTCTTAACGTATTGACCCATGTAACAATTGATTTTCGGTCCGGAACACGGCCTAACGGGGTGTATTGAATCACCATCGAAAGGCGCGCTGCGTTGTAATCACAGATGAACCGTTTGAAAAATTGGCAGACAGCAACGCTCGCATTTCACTGTTCCGACGCCTCATGGTGACCGAACTGAGGGAGGATTAAACTTTAGAACTATGCCTATCGAATGAGTCCACTCTTTTCCTGCTGCAGATGCGACAGCCTGAATTGCACACTTTTTAAGTAAGGAAGTTACACTGCCTCACCCTGCATTACATGCAATTTTTTAGCAATGAAATTTCCATAATGGTATCACAAAACCAGGTGCCTTTAAAACAATTTTAACTATCAAGAATTTTGCGTTATATTAATTTATAACACACCATTCCAATGTGTTTGATATATTACATGCTATATTTTAGCATTTAAATTATCAATGGACCATAATGATTTCGCTAAACCGGGCGTTTTTGACCCTATCAACAATTTGACTTTATAATAACTCATGACAAGTCATTTCAAGTGGTTTGATATAAAACATGCAATAAATCAGCATTGAATGTTCCAATTAACCATAATGGTTCCACTAAACCAGGTGCCGTTAAAACAATTTCATCTATCATTTATTTTACATTATATTCATTTATCACACTTCATTCCAAGTTGTTTAGTGCATAAGAAAATTTCAATGGACCATAATGATAATACGAGGTTTAAACCACGTACCATTAAAAGTTTACGTTATAATAAATCATGACATATCCTTCCAGGTTTATGATATATTACTGCAACTTGTTCAGCATAAAAAAAACAAACAAAACAAAATTATCATCCAAATCGGAGCAACCAGTCACCGACAATCACGTGGTGAAGTGTTTGTAGCTAGCAAACAGTCACACTGCACAAACCAGTTACTTCAAACAGTTTAAAAAAAAGTTAATCAACAAAATGCTCGATGTGACCACCGTGGGCACCATAATACAATTGGGCACAGAACCTAACTGACGCCAAAACATCGGCAAGGATGGCTGGTGTCAATCCTCGGCACGCTTCCTGGATTCGTTTAACCAGATATCCAAGTGAGGCGGGCTGCGTAGTATAAACCTTGTCCTTCAGGTATCCCCAAAAGAAAAAAGTCAAGTGGTGTAAAATCAGTGAAGCTGGGTGGCCAACGAACTGGTCCTCCTCGGCCAATCCATTGTTGTCCAAACATTTCACTTAGACCCTCGGGAACGACCAACCCGTAATGTGGAGGAGCTCTATCATGCGGAAACCACGTGCGCTGATACGAGGCCAATGGCAAATTGTCAATGAAGTCTGTGTGAGAATTTCAGCCCGGTAGCGTTCTGCAGTCAGTGTTCCATCGTGAAAATACGGTCCAACCACACTGTCATTGTACAATCGACACCACACATTCATTCTCCAGTTCACATGATGAGTTGCTTCTCGCAGACACCGTGGGTTTTTGTCTGCCCAATGATGAGGGTTGTGCCTGTTGATAACTCCATCCCTGGTGAACTGGGTTTCATCTGTCCACAAAACCTCATGAATGAAGTTTGGCTAGTCATCCGGGCAGGTAAGTAACCAGTTGCAGAAAGCGGCCCTAGCAAAGTAATCCAATGGCAGTAACCCCTGGTGATAATGAATATGGAATGGTTAAAAATGATGTGCGTGTAGATTGTTGAGAACAGTTCTTTGATGGCACCCAACGTCTGCAGCAATTGCTCTGCTGCTTGTGTGGGGAATTGCAGCAACTGCAATCAGAACTAGTGTTGTTGTATCCTCATCGCCTTGTGCCCTTGGTCGTCCTCTTTCTGCATTAACATTCCCTGTAGCCTCGAATCTTTGAATAATGTGACGCATTGTTTGACGAGATGGATGGTGTTCGTTAGGGTATCTGTCTCGATACAAACTAACTGCAGCATGTAGCATCGTGTTGACTATTTCCGGAACAGTGTAGCTTGCCATCCTGGAATTGTTCTGTCTTCTGTGTGCTGAAACATGCCTTTTATTTGCTTTTTCGCATGAAAGTGAAGGGGAGTATGGTAATTTATGTTAATTTTTGATTTGCATACATTACATGGTGGAAATATCAACATTCAGTTTTCCTTGTGCAGTGTGACTGCTTGTAAGCTACAAACAGTTCACCACATGATTGTGCGTAATTGGTTGGTCCGATTTGGATGATTTTTTTTGTTTTTGGTCTGAACAAGTTAGCAATTGGGTTTTTTTCTTTATCCCTTACGGTTTTTGAGTTAAATTTTTAATAGTTCCTAATTTGCATGACTGGGATGATGAAAAGAGCACCATGGGATAGGCCACCCACAACTTCCTATTCATTGGATTCATAAAAATTGACATCTCTGCTTCTGTTCAAAAAATAAAAGGGGGTTCAGACTTTTGTATTCACCCTGTATATACCTTAGTAAGTTATTTGTTATCCAATCGTTACTTTCGGTTTTCATCCAGTTAGAGTGTTTCTATTCCTATAAAGTAATCATTCTCTGATCTTTATTGCTGCCAATCCCTGGCCCTTTATTGTAGCCATTCTCTGACTCTTTATTGTAGCCCCTAACTTAACTTGCATATTTTAACTTCTACCTATTTTCCGTCACTGGATCTAGACTGTATTACTCATTGATTTTTTCACGTCATACGTTGTATTTTATTTAATCGTTTATTTCCATTGTACCATATTTCTGTGTATAAAGGCGTGAAGACGCTAGTGTGTATTCTTGATAAAGCCGGGAATAAATGGCGAAAAAAGTTGGAATCTCTGTTCTCCAGTCATTGTATCGTAAAATCTCTACCAATTTCAATTTCAATGCAATTTCCTGGCTGTATTCGTTAATTTATTCGAAATGGCGGCTTGCGAAGTAAAGCACTATTTATATTCCCTTCGAAGTTGGTTTCCTCAAGAATATTCATGTGTTTAAGGAAATTATTTCATGTGTTAAAGATAAGTTGTTTTCTATAAATGAATACTGTTAAGAATATGAAATGGATATAATTTAATAATATTTTAGTGCAATATAATAATTTCTTTTTTTAAATTTAATCAAACATGGTAAAACCTAGTAACAATACAAACTATAAAGATTTTTCTATCGAAAAATGGAAGGAAAAATTCTGCGACCTGGGATCGAACCAGGAACCTCGGCTGTCATGGCCGATGCCTCTACCAGTTGGGCTATCGCAAAAATACAAACTATAACATATTAAGCAGCCTATTGATAGTATTATTAGCTAGGCTTGAGTAAAGGTCGCTCCCCAGTTTATTCACTATTCAAAATTGGGTACAACATTATGCAGCCTATACTTGAAATAATAAGGTGTATCCTCAATCTTTAGGCCTAAGACGACGAACTTCAAGTAGGAATAATATATTTATATGTAGGATTTGTATTTAAATACCAAGATATTAGTCATGACGGAAATAATAGTGTTCATAGGATTATTATGCTAAGTCATTGTATACTGTTTATGTATAAAAGAATAATAAATTTCATATCAAAATGTAAGAATTATAATTCAATGAAAACTGTCACAACCACTATAATAATGCCTTGTACATCAATATTTTTGAATTACATCAAGATCTTATTTCGAACATGGGTTTTTGTCTTTTCTTTATTTTATCAAGAAGGGGGGAGGGTATTATCCCTTGGACTTGCAGTAATGATCTTTTCCGGTCGCTTTCATTGTTTGCTATGGCAAAACAATGTTACATTCAAAGGAAATAAACTAATCTGTCTATTGTAGTGTACTTGGAAAATACAAAAGATCTTAAAACTAATATGTGATTTATAACAATAAACAAGCCAACGCATTAATGCTGATATTGCATTTGTCCGTGCATATTGTTTAGGAAGTTTGTTACCACCTGATATCCTTGCATCTCAATAGTCTTATTAGGATTGGTTATATTCCTCATTGGAGCTTTGCTCTCGTTGATTAAATCTACCGGTGTAATAGCCCAGATTATACCGCCCCCCCGGCTAGAATATACGCAGGGCTATTTTAGGCTAGGTTATTTTATACCCAGGGTATAAGTAAAGCTAGGCCTGTTTATACTCCTGGGTATAGAAGTAAAAGGGCTAGCTAGAATATACCCCACTAGGCCAGAATATACCCCGCCGGTTTTCCATGTCAAAGTTGTCGAATAGCATTAAAAAGAAATGCAGAAATATTAGTAGCAAGTCATTTTGTCATACTTAATTTGGCCATAGTCAATTTAGGTTACATTGAAATAGCCTCATTTTATTCGTCTAGGAATTATTTTCAAATCTGGTCGATTCAACACATTTAACTATTGTAGCGGGCTTATAAATTATTTCTAACTTAGTGTCTATTCACCCTGCTTTCTGGGAATATTTCCGTGTTTTATTTTTATTTTCATCTTTTTGCCGTGCCTTTTCAGGTCTAAAGCTATGATTTCGTGAGGTTTTTAATGTATTTCTAGTTTTGCTTGTTTTTTATATGGATTTTTGGTCACTCCTTTCCTCGCTAAGCAATAAGCTCTGGATTAATAATTTTTTTAATGGTATTTTTTCGTGCGAATTATTACTTTTATATGTTTTTCCCTTCTTGGTTTAGTTTTTTTTTACCAAGTTGTGAGTTTTCGCTAACAGAATTGTGTGCTCATTGTAAGAATTGTTACTTCGTTAGATTTTTTTTTTTTAGCTTTCGTGTTCGCGCTTGCGTGAGCTGGCTCGGTTCGAATTTTTTTGAGTGTTTTTCGCGTAGTTTTTTCGGAGGGGGTAGTTATTTAGGCAACGTCTGCCTTACACCAGGGTCAAGACGATGGCCCGTGGTATCTTTTCATTTAGCTCTTTTATTCCGACGTGGTTCGAAGTGTATGTTTTAGCGTTATAGGTTTGCCATAACGTTTTTGCGGTATCATAATGTTTCAGCCCACCTATAAATTAGTGTTTTATATTTGCTCCACGCCCAAGGACCAGTGTGGAACTGTGCTTATTATCTTTTGGACTAGTTCCCGTGGCCGTTTTAAATGACGGATCTGCCATTGTCTAAGTTTTGGTCTCATTTATTCAACATGGATGCCCATGAAAATTCATTGGACGGGGATGGATAATTGAATGTCAGTGTATGCTCATGAGCTGGTAGGATTCTTCGTATTTTATGTCATTTTGCATATTCTTTTTTAGCATTTATTCAAGGACTACCTTTTATGGCCATTTGCCCGCAACAAAAATAGCAAGAAACTACTAATCCACTTAAAACTTTTATTCGAACGAATGCGTGTTTCGGCAGTCAAGCTGTTTTCGAGAGCCTATATAAGAACTTGATTTGTACAGATGAAGTTGAAGAATTAAAGAGTTATATTTATAGTGAGACAAAAGTATATACAATCCAATTATAAAGGAAGTAGAAACATAGACTAACTTCAATACAAACTGGCAGCATTCTACAATATTTTGCATAGGGCACATGTCATCCCAATAAACAAATAAATTATTGATGGAAAATAGGAAAGAAAATTCCACAGCCTGGGATCAAACCAGGAACCTTCTGCTCACCGTGCAGATGCGCCAGCCAATTGCGCCTCTGCGGACATGGAAACATTAGGCTATCTTTATGCCCTTTGGGCTGGCTGGAGCAGTAGAGGAATAATATTCGCAGTAATGGGACTATCTTTCCAACTGGCGTAATATTCGTTAGAGAATAATAATTGGATGTTCTATGAGGATTTTTATCCTAAAAATTTTCTTTCCTATTTTTCTTCAATAATTTAAACATCTGAGGTATGGCGTGTATAAAAATCCTCATAGGACATCCAATTATTATTCCTAAACAAAGAAAGTAGAAGTTAGGAACTCCTAGCAATTTAAGAATTCGCAAAACTCAACGGCTATCCTTGAAAAATAGTGAATAGCATTAACAGAAGAGTAAAACATAAAATGAACTGAAAAAACATTACCACGCTGTAGAAGGAAAACAGCAGGACAGGTGTTGACCCTATCCTACAATAAACAATTAAATAGAGGCATGTGGAAGATCGCAAGAGAGCTTACAAGAGCTCTAACATATATGGAAAACGGTTAACGAACCCAAAGCATACGATCGTCTATTACGGGCAATTGAAAGGGGCAATAAAAACGAGGATAGGAGAAATCTTGTCATGCATCAGGAATGGCAAATTTGCTGTGTGGAGATTCACGTACCACGTTCTAGACCAAAAACATGACTATAGAGCAGAAGATTTTGAAATCATATACAACACAAGTGACACGATGCTATTAAAAAACTAGGAGCCACATGCCATCACCAGCGAAGACCCTGCCAGGTTAAGGAACAATGACACAGACCTTTTGGACATGACACAACTGAAGGAAGTTGTAAAACTTCTTCATTTCCCAAATTGACCAATAGACTGAATACAGGAGCCACAAGCAACGAACCTGGATTGGACTGACCAATTGGGCTTTGTCTGCTGTTTACTTTATAACTGGATTGTACGTATATCCTGGATTCATGTTTGTCTCACTATAAATATGACTCTGTAATTCTTCCACTTCATTTGAACAGAACACTCTGTACAGGACAAGTTTTTGTCTACGCTGACGAAAGCAACTTGGCTGCCGAAATGCGCATTCGTTCGAATAAACGTTTAATGTGGATTAATGGTTTCTTGCTATTCTGTCCTTCCGTGTCCACAGTGTCTGACTCCATTTCTTCCTGTATTTGCCCATTTTACCGGACCTTTGCTGTTTATGACTCAGCTTATGCATCGACTCGGGTGCCGTTCCATTGGCTTCATATATGCCTCGTCAGACTGTAACTTTCTGTAGCTGTTAGTTTGTTTTCTTCTGAGCTCGTTCTTCATTCGACTTGATCTGTCCATCTCCTAACTTATCCGTTATGTTGCGCTCTTTATTGCTTATTTACTTTTACTGCTATTTATTTTTTTCTTCTTTTTATATTTTCGAATTTCAGCCTTTTAATAAGCCATTTGAATTTTTTTTTCTTTTTCAGCCTGCACCTTTGTCCTATCCTGCTTTACCCTTGTTAGTTGTGTACGTTATTGTTCTTTTTTCTTCCCTTTAGAGTACCTCATTGTCGTCTTCTTATGCCGTGGTTGTTTCCAATGTCGTCTCCTTGCTCTGTCTCTCCAACATCAATTTTGCGGTATTATTTTTTTTTTTTTTTTTTTTTTTCCTTTTCTTTATTTTTTTTTTTTTTTTTTTTGCTTTAGTTTGGCCGCTTTTTTCTTTTGATGTTTTTTTTTGCTTGTTTTTCACTCTCTATTTTTTGTTAGAAACTATTCAACCAATTCTGTGCTCAGTTCCCGTTGCTTGTCTCATCGTTTGCGGCTCAATGTTGAATGATTTCTATTCCTGGAAGCTAATTAAGCGATTCTTTTGGTTTTTTTTATATCAACTTGAACTTTTGACTCAGCAATTTCTTCTTGTTATTTACCATTTCACTTTGTAGTTTTATTTAAGCTTTGATATTTTTACCGAAGACTTTTTTTTGCCTGTCATCGAGAAGACCAATTTAGGAGGATTTTTTTAACTTCGTTTCAATTCCAAGCAAGATGGACCGTTTTACCTGTTCGTTTTGGATCAAGCAAATTCGTTTCTTTTCTCCGAATAAGAACCGCCAGTTCCTCCTAGCTCAGTTTTTTCTGGCGCAACCAACGAATTTTATTATTTTTGTAAAAGATTTTTTTTGCATGTATTTATTACTCTTTGAACTTACAATTGTAATTCACTACAATAAGCCTTCAATTTTGTGCTTGGTTTTCCCCCTTTTGTGTTATTGATCCCCTTTTTATTAAATTAGTTGGTTGTTAATTTTGGGATTATTTAAGCGGGTCCGTCATTTCCTTTTTACTTCTCTCCTCTGGTCTTAACTTATTTACCACTTATGACTTTTGCTTTAGCCCCTTGGCTATACGTGTCCCTTTAGTCACGCTTCACTAGGCACATTCAAGCTATCACGTTATTGTCGCTCCAAGTTCTTTTTGTGATTCAGTTCATTGGATATATTCAACTCGTCTCATTAATTTCGTCCCAGAATGTTCTGTCAGTCAGTCGACTCAACATTTATAACTCGTCTCATTGATATTGTCCTAGGATTATTCCGTCACTTAGTCAACCCAATATAGTTAACTCATCTCGTTGCTTTCGTACCATGGTCGTTTTATGATATTAAACACTTTATAGGGCTCCAACTACTTAGAGAGTGAAATGCTAGCATGAAACATTTTTCGTGTTACAGAAGTGACGCTGTTTCAACAATCTAACCTTCATTGTATCCAACAAATGGAAAACACTGATTGGTAAAATCAGAGATGGAGCATGACAACACCTCCTAGACAGAAGGCGTGATAACGGAAACGTTATTCAATGTTACATCATCACTAGTCAACCAAATTTAGGACTTATCATTGGTGAAAATAGGATTAACAATGGTCGACTAATGGTCGAATCATGAGCATCAACACCGAGAGAGATGGCCTCTGCATTGAAATATATTACACTGTTACATCATCATAATAACTTCATTAAACCAACAATCACTGAGCTTTGAATTTTACAGAGAGTCTTCAATCAAGTGTTTTACTCAAATTATTATCTATGTATATAAACAAGCAGAGGTACCCGGCGTTGTCAGCGATAATTACACTTGTAGGTTAAGAGAACAATCTCAAAAAATTAAATTGTAACTCCCATTTGGTTAAATAATAACTCAATCAGAGCAGAAAGACTATCCATTTTACGAAAAATATGAAAAACAGGAAGTCTAGGTGATATGCTGCGACTTTAACTAAACTCTCTTTGACTTAACACACATCTGCAAAGCATCACAAAATACTTTAGACTCAAGATTTTTAGCCCTTGATGTAGAAGCTCTTATACCCTCTTGCTCTATTCGAATCTCTCGTTGTTCAGGCTTTTCTAATGCCCGTATAGCATTTCCTGTTTTACTTGCAGAGCTTCTCTGACTAATACTCGTTCTTTCTCTTTTCTTTCCAGACACATACATTTTTGTCAGCCGTCTAGACATTTGTTCGGGAGCTCCAGGTGGACACGCGAGACTCCTTTGCCTCATCAAAAGACGATGCCTTATTTATGTTCAGCCACCATCATCATTTTTTGCTCATTATTATTAATTATCAGTATCTCAGTTTCCAAAATATTCACATTCACACAGAATATAGTCAAAATGCATTTCTATGAATTGTTTTGATCTGCTATGCGATAACATAGGCTAGGTGATAACCCCCGCATGGCTCGGACTCTTTTGTTTTCTTAAATAAATTTTGCAATATCTCATAAATAAACACATGCCAACGGCTAGAATTAATACAGTAAAAATTTATAATGAAAATTCGAAAAAAAAATTTAAATAGCTCTCAATGGAAATATGCCACATCTAGCCTAAATAATTTCTTAGTCACGTAATCTTACTTTACATGTACACTTGATGTTCTTGCAATTACCACTCTGCTCTCGATGTATTGAAGCAAAACATAGCAAATTATCTCTTTGTGTAGTCTAGCAGTCGCCGATTCTTCTACTGACATGCATACAGCACGGAGCTAAAGGAGTGCTTCCTGAGTCATATTTGCACTCTTTCTCAATAGCCTGCTAACACTCTATTATCTCCAGTTACTGATCATTTTTAAAGATTTTCAAGAAAGTGTTAAGTTCTAAGAACTCTCTTTTTAAGAAAAGCTTGAATAACAGAAATTTCATGCATTTTTACAAATTGAAATTTATCTATATTGCACAAATTTTGCTCTTTTATTGTTGATGATGAGATATTTATCATTAATATGCTCAGCCATAAACATGAATATCGATTTTTTATCGATACTTATTATTTTTACGAAATCTGAGATAGACAGTGAATTTTCTCATCTTTGAAGGTCCAGTATGCAAATATTTCATCAAGATCGAAATAAAACTGTAGATTTGGATAAATACACACAAACCCACAAACATCGTTCTTTATATATATATATATAGGAGAATAGAATATCGACTGACTCACTGACTCATCATCTTGACTCATCAATAAACGCAGATCTTCGAAATTTTGCAGGAAGGTTTCTAGATACCTTGCAAAAAATATAGTTTCCCTGAATTTTGATATTCGCATTTTAAGGGTGCGAAAAATAAAAAAAAATCCATTTTCGGGGGTGTTCACAAAATTTTCTGACAACTTGATGCAACTTAGCGGGGAATAAAGGTAAAGCTATGCAACTCGGAGGGAAGCTTCTCGCGGATATTTGCAAAAAATTAATTTTGTGTGAAAGAATTATTAATCAGCTACTCTCATGTTTAGCCATGTGTTTTGCTTCATCTTCACTCAACTTCGGCCATGACGGTTCTGAGCCGCAAAGCTTCTCAATTTGCTTCAAGTATTGAGGCTGGTTTTAGAGTCCAGCATTATTATAAGCCATTGGCATTGCCTACAATGATAATAGAAAGCCTGCCCATTTACTCTTCCTTCATTGTTCTCAAAAATCGGTCGCAAATAGCAAGATTTAGCATCGTGTAGCAACAAAATTTAACATATTCATCAATTCATCAATGACGTATATTAAAGATAAACTCCGAAAAAAAAACGCAGCAATTTGTGAATCTCTGCCGCCCAGAACTGTCATGGTCGAAAGCAAATCACATGGCTAAACATGAGATTAGCTGAATAATAATTTTTCTACACGCCGTTCACCGAGTGTTAAGTTTATCTTTTCGTTAAATTGTATTTGAAGTTTTTTATTATATTTTATAAACCATTTTTCGATCATGTTTTCAATTTCAATTTAGTTTCGATTAATTTCAATTTCGTTTCGATCATCTTTCAGTTAAGTATTTTTATTTCAGCTACGAATTTTTGATTTATGTTTCTGGAAAATGATTCCTGATCTTTTTTCGTGATTGTTTGTACACTTCTACGCAGAACAACTTTGAGGAATGTTTATAAATTAATTCTTCCTCGGGCACAAAATTGTCAAAATCAAAGCTGCCAGACAGCTAACTACTCTACGGTTCATTCCAGCCCAGACTATCATGGCTTCAATTTGCTTCACTTTGGTGGCGCTGTTAACAATAGGATTCAAAGTCTGTCTTTAATACACGACATTGCGATTCATAGCCTATAATAAGAGGAAACGTCTGTCTATTTATCTTCTATATATACAGGGTGTAAATGGACGACGTTTCACAAATTTAAGGATATGTAGAGTATGAAACTCTGAGCAAAATAAGCCTAGTCGCGTTTTTCGATCAGTGGCTCCGTTAAAAAGTTATAGCGCTAAGTTAAAAATTGCTCAACGTATGTACCAAGAGAAGTTTCAGGAAGTGACGTCACGAAACTTTAAAGCGCTATAACTTTTTAACGGAGCTTCAGATCGAAAAAGCGATTGGACTTTTTTGCTCAGAATTTCACCGTCTACCTGCCTTTTCATTTGGGCATGACCTTTTAGAATCACCCTGGCCGATACCAATACCGATATTCCTTACCGAAACCGAACTTTAAAGCACTATTACTTCTTAACGAAGCCACAGATCGAGAAACGCGAGTTTCATCCTCTACATATCCCTAAATTTGTAAAACGTCGTCCATTTACACCCTGTATTGAGAAGGATGTTTGTGGGTTTCTGGGTTTTTGGGTTTGTGGGTTGAAAATGCGAGGATATTACACACCTGCGACGCAAACAACACCGAGACTGTAAATTGGTGATCACATGGTTTTTTCAAAAGTGAAAAACATTTTCGAAAAGGATTATCTACCGAGTTGGACTGAGGAAGTGTTTGAAGTTTCAAAAATCGTTTTTCGAAAGCCTGTTGTGTATAAAATAAAAGATTACAAAGCTGCTGACATTGCAGGTGTAATCTATGAACAGGAGTTAAAAAAGTTAAAATGCCTGAAGTCTTCATAAGTGAGAGAATTATTCGTTGACCAACAAGGCGTGGTGTCCGTGAAGATCTTGTAAAATGACAGGGGTACCTGGACACCATGAACACCTGGGTTCGAGAGACAGAACTTTTAAATGTTTAATATGGAGTAATCTGTATCAGTTGTGTTTGTGATTCGTCAACATGTATGAACACACGGATTTCTACGTTACTTTCCCCTCGAACGGAGGCAGGTTAAAAAAACAACACAACACAACGGCGCATTTTATTACGCGACTGCAGCGTTCGCTACATTACGGTGAGAGATTGGTTTAACGGAAACGCTTTTCCCTGTCCTTTTCAAGAACATTACAGCTGTAAACAACACTGTAATTAGTTTTAAGGATGATCAAATCGCGGAACAAATTGAAGTTAACATTATACCACCTGACAGAAACCCGATGCTCTTATCTTTCATACTTGAAGTCAAACTGATTTTACAAGCATATTTGAAAGATGTTCTCTTTTACCAGTACAACGATTCTTCGACAAAAGACATTGCTATGAGTTTACCCCTGAATGTTGGGATTCGTTTTAATTCTGCAAGGTTTTTAATGTTTCGCCAAATACATTTTTTGAGGAACGTTTCTCGCTAACTCCAGATTACAATGCATCGTTTAAGTGGGTGTCGACTTTTACTGTCACGTTAAGGTATCCCAAGGCGTCTTCTCTCTTTACCAAAAAGTTGTTGAGATTAAGAGTACCAAATTGCGAAACAGCTTAGATGCCTTCAATTTTTTAAAAGGCAGTTTTAGAGCCATGAATTTCGAAACAAAGCTGGTTGATGATTTTGTTCGGTTTACTGGTTGCTTAGATCACTTCAGTGAATTCCCTGCAGATGCCAATGCTAGATTTTTTTCTGGACAGGTTTCTGAACAAGAAATTAAAAATACCTACGCCAATACCCTTAAATGATACAGGCGACAGTTTCATCAGTTGTGTTTTTACGATCCACCTGAAACTCCGGAAAAACGCATATTAAAAATTCCTTAGGGTATTAGAATAACAGAAGAGATGTTGTTGAGGTAATCGTTTAATTGATTCCTCAGAAAAAGCGGGAGTTTTACACCATCACTCTCACCCTCAACAAATGTTTCCATTCCAAATGCTCAGGTCGATACATTAGGTTTTAGCAAAGGTCTATGCTACACATTAGTTTTACAAATAGTTCTCTCTGATACGGAACTCGATACCGGCGAAGGCTCAAAACCAATCGATCTTACAAGAGGCATTCATGGTTATTATTATTATTATTATTATTATTATTATTATTATTATTATAACCACCCTTATATTAACTCGCCCTTGGATCTTGTGAGATGGTACGGAACCTTTCAGTCGAATTTTGAAGCACTTCCGCTTTTCCAGTCGCTCTTAAATTTTACATACAGATTTGCTCCTGATGACTTACGCTTTAGCAAGTTTTGCTTTCCAATTTCGGTTTTTGCCCCCCCCCCCC
>JAHWFO010033717.1:24997-44135 GCA_023313115.1 Rhysida immarginata
AGTTTTTGACGTCAGAATTTGTCGTGCACACTTTTTGCAAAACTTTCCTGATTGTCACTGAAAGTCACCCAAATGGATGGATTTACACCTTCGTGCACACTTTTTGTCAACCTTTCAAGATTTGCACCAACATGCACCCACATAGGTGGATTTACACTTTCATGCTTTTGCCAATAAGACTCTTTCTTCTAAATGATAAAACTTAAACTTTCATTTTAAGAGTAAGAGTGGTAAAAAATGCTTCATTTTTCTATTTACTTATTATCTATATACAGACATCATTCAACCTGAAGTTGTGGGCAATACATTTGCACCGCTCCTAAGAATCATTCCGGTTTCACATGCTAGACGGGAAGTGGTTTATCAAACTTTTCATTAGCCTGAAAAGTAAAAACGTCATTTGTAACTGGGTCAGTGTTTGTTTTTTGTTCGTTGTGAGTTGTAGCATTCCTGTTGTTGTGTAGATGTTATGGTTTGGTAGTAAATGCGTAGGTATGGTTCGTTCTATTGTAAAATATGTTAGTTGGACTAAATAAGTGAAATTGGTTGTGTAGGTGTGGTGTTTAATGGGGAGGGTTCGTTGTAGTCGATATGTTGTTTTGTTTCTTGTGTAAACGAGTGTTTGTTGTTATATAGTTTTTATAAGTTTAATAATGGGAGAAGAGGTAACAATTGGAGTTGATACTGAGCGTTGTTTTGTTACAGCTTTTTTCCAGAAGTCCGCTCCTAGTAATGGAAAACTGAGCGTTGCTCTATTGTTGCGAGAGAGCGTGTGTGGTGTCATGCAGGGAAGCTTCTCGACGTTTCCTTTTTGTCTGACACGCTGTGTTCGATACGCAGGAGTTTTGTTGTTGTAAAAGATTTAATGCCGATATGGCGAAAAGTATTCTACCATTTGTTATTAATAAAAGTAAATCCGAAGATTCTTTTATGCTGTAAGGACAGCTATTAAGGGAGTCACGTCACCAGCGAGCGCTGCTATAGTGAAGATAGAACGCAGCTCGTTTTTTCGCATCACTGCACTTTCTACGAAGTTGGGAAAATTGTCGATGGATGCAGCCTGTGTTTGGTGAGATCTCTCCACTTATTCCTTCCCTGATTAACTGATATACTTAAATAGAGTCGTATGGAATTGGTCCGATCTCCCACTTGGCGCTTCTAACTTTCCCGAACGATCGTGAGTGACGTGATTTGTGTCGGCTCTGCTATAGCGAAAAGAAACGAACTATTTGAGTTCGCACGAGTGTCGGTCGTTTTTAGGCCAACTAGAGAGACAATTTTCTTGTTTTGTAACATTTCAGATATATTAATAATATATTTTAGATTAGGAGAAAGTTATTACAGAGGGGCATGGTCATTAGCAGCTGCCGTTTTGTTTTGTAGAGCATAAGAAGCAAAGGTCACTTGTGTGGGGTGCAGGAAGCATATTGTGTGTGCATAAGTTGTAACCAGGGGTTACTGCTCTCCTCCCCTCCCGGTTTTCAAGAGACTCCGTTTTAAAAAGTCACTGAATCGGGAATTACTTACCTAAAGGGGAGCGAGGCACCTTCCATGTTGTCCTGTACACAAAGTGAAAGTTTGCTAAGAGTGCATTCGTACAACGCAATGCAGTTGTAGTACATAATTTGCACACTATACATGCAAAGGGGTCATGTATTGGGTTCCATAAGTTGATTGTTTAGTGCTGAGTTATCAGTAATTACTTCATAATTGCGGATTAATTTGCACAGTGTTGAAGTTACCAGTTGTTCACTATTTACTGTGATTATCAATTTTGTTTATCGGGGCCCCATTTATTTGATGTAATTATTTTCTATTAAATATGCAAATAAAATACTGTTGTTATGTTTCCACCGCACGCCTATTCTTTGGCTAGTGAACCACCTCCCCCCGCGAGTCATTAAAAACCCGTTCCTGACGCGCGTGGGTTTGGATGTTCGTTATTAAGAGTACTTCCGATCCCCCCCCCCTCCCAACCCACGCCTCGGGGCACACATTAACGCGATTGAAATTGCTGTTCATTCAGACCACAGCGATTTCCTCTCGTTTATATCTGGAAAATCAGTTGTTAAATTACATTCCCATAAGAAACTACTGTAGAGTGAACACGGTTTGTTTAACTCATTCTTCATCAATACACGTAATTTGATTCAAGATGCACCTTCCCTACAAACTAAACCAAGAAGCCATTTCACGTTACTATTTAAGTCAGAAGGGTAGTGGCTTTCCTGTATTTCGGGGCACCGTGTTTCAGCGAGGTAATTGTATCGGCTCTGCATTTTCCAATCTGTTTCGTTTTGCTACACCGTTACTCAACTCTGTTGGGGAAACTCTTGGTCGCCATGCCTTAAGAGGTGGTATTTCTGTTCATAATGATGTGATATACGGTCAAAATCTCAAACACTTATTGTCACCACGAATGAAGGAGGCTGGTGGTAGTGCCCTCCAGGAAATGGGTGCCAGAGTTCAGAGAGATAGAGGCAGCACTAAAAGACGAATCTCTTCAACACCTGCTCATTCGTCCGTAAAAATACCTGGAAGCAACAGCTCGTAGTCGTTTCTGGCATCTCATTACAGACGAAAATACGGTTTACAACGCTCAACAAGGTCGAAAAACGTCCAAAGGAAAAAGCAGAGGAGGAAGGCAACGAAAAAGAAGTCAGCAAAAAGGAATGTAAAATCTGTTTTAAACATATGCCCTTAGCATCGGTTTTCGGATAATACCAATCAAACCATGGCCTCAATGATACATGAGATGAGCAGCGAATGCCTTAACAGCGATCTTGACATTTTTTCTATTCCTCACATGAGTTGTCAGCAGGTAAAACGCCAAGTCACAGGTTACCAACCGACAGCGTTCATCAGTCAAGACGGACCTATCGAATTCTTTGTACCTGGTTTAGTAGATTTTTACGTAGACCTCGATCAAACTACGCTGAGTTTAGAAGTTGTTATCAGTAAAGGTGATGGGCTATTACCATCCGATGATAAAACAGGGCTTGTAAAACTTTTCTTACACTCGTTATTCTCTTAAGTGGACTGTTACCTGGGGGATACATTAGTCAGTCATAGCAATAACTTATATCCATACAGAGCTTATTTTGAAACTCTTTTGAACTATGAACGTTCCTCTAAACAAACCTAGCTCACAACGTCAGATTATTGTAAAGTCACAAGTGGAAAAATGGATAATGTTGATGATACAAACAACGGATTTATGCTATGCAAAAAGCTTGCTCAAAATGGTGTTTATTACTTGGAAGGTTCTCTCTATTTAGACATACTCCGACAGAGCCAGTTGCTGCTAAACTCTCTGGATGTTCGACTGAGGTTTTACAGAAGAAACCAAACTTTGCACTGATATCCGACGAGGTTAACACTACTTATCAGATCACAATACAAAAATCAACAGTGAACGTCGAGAGAGTTAAAGTTAACATGGTCACGTTATTAGCACACGCAAAGACTCTACAAACCACTAATGAGAGTCGAAATGAGATCTTCGAGCATTACAGGCGGAACTAGAAATCATGTCATACAGAACTTAATTACATGGCAGATTCTCACCCGATTGATTTTTGCGTTTACAACGAGTGAAGCACAGAATGGTTATTTTACTTCAAACCCATTCAACTTTCAACATTTCAATCTATCTTTCTTCTCACTGTCATTGGATACTTAATCAATTACACTTCACCCTCTGAAACCAAATTTTGAGTCGGGGTCTTACTTGAGAAAGTTTGTTCACTCCATGAAAGCACTTGAGATTTGGAAAGAAGACAGAGATGTTGATGTCACTCAGTTTGGACTTTTGACATGTCTTAAATGAGGTGTTGTTATTAAACTCATCTTGAACGAATTCGCATTTCACGAGTAGATCGTTTAAGATCAGTTCATTTGTAAAGAGTTGTTCACGATGTCCTCCATAGAATGACCTCTTGCAGCTAATTTCAGGTAATAAAAAGAGTGATGACCGCATGTGTCAGAAGTCTGATGTTGCACAATTCTCGCGTTTTAAATCCATTTTTAGTGTGTAAAGCCATGAGCAGGTGGAATTGTTCTCGAGGAAACATTCTGAAAGAATCGTAGATGCATGCTTGTTTGACTGAGGGTATAAAGAATGCCACCTCGTTAGTGCCAGATTTATTGGAATCATCTGTATTAGCAATTAGTAATGAATAGTAAACAGGATTCAGAAATCCGATCAAATCAGATGGAAAAAAGCCTCGTGCCAGAGGACGAGTGAAAGGGTCTCTCTCAGCGCACTCCATAGCTGTTGTGTGTCCACTGCACCTAATTTGTGAAATCAAAGCTTACGCTTCTGGCTTTATTGATTTCCAGGAGATTCTGATGCTGGCAATAGGTAATCTGGTTCACAGAGCAAGCTAAAGCTTCAGAGAACTGAACTTCAACACTTAGCGTACCGTTGCATTTAAGATTTTATCTATTTGTATAATAATTCCTGTCCCCTGAAAGGTCAAACGCAAAAAATGTATAAGCAGCTGCGTAATCAAACTAAGTGACATCAACATCTCTGTTTTCTTTCCAAAGCCCAAGTGCTTTCTTAGAGTGAACAACCTCTCTCAAGTAAGATCCCGACTCAAATTGGTCTCAGAGGGTGAAGCAGAATTGATTGAGTATCTAATGACAGTGAGAAGAAAGATAGATTGAAATGTTGAAAATTGAACGGTTTAGAAGTAAAAGAACCATTCTGTGCTTCACTCATTGTAAACGCAAATATCAATCGGGTGGGAATCTGCCCGTAATTAAATTCTGTATGACATGATTTCTAGTGCCGGCTGCAATGCTCGATGATCTCATTTCGACTCGGCCGATAGTCTGAAACGCTATAGCGGTTTGTAGAATTTTTGCATGTGCTAATAACTTGGCCGTGTTAACTGTAACTCTCTCAACGTTCAGTGTTGCTTTCCGATTTGTGATCTGATAATTAGTGTTAACCTCGTCGGACATCAGTGCAAAGTTTGGTTTACCTCTGTAAAACCTGAGTCGAACATCCAAAGAGTTTAGCAGCAATCGACTTTGTCGCAGTATGTCTAAATGGAGAGAACCCTCCAAGTAATAAACACCGTTTTGAGCGAGCTTTTTGCGTAGCATAAGTCCGTTGTTTGTATCAACAACATTATCCATTTTTCCACTTATGTCTTTACAATAACATACTGTTATGAGCAGGGTTTGGTTAGAGGAAGGACCAAGGTCCAAAAGAATTTCAAAATAAGCCAGTATCGGTATAAGTTATTGCTATGACTGACTAATGTATCCTGCAGGTAACAGTCCACTTGAGAGAATAACGAGTGTAAGAAAAGGTTTACAAGCCCTGTTTTATTATCGGATGTTAGTAGTCCATCACCTTTATTGATAACGACTTCTAAACTCAGTGTAGTTTGATCAAGGTCTACGTAAAAATCTACTAAACCAGGTATAAAAATTGCATAGGTCCGCCTTGACTGATGATGGATGTTGGTTCGTAACGTGTGACTTGGCATTTATACTGCTGACCACTCGTGTGAGAAAAATAAAAAATGTCAAGATCGCTGTTGAGGCATTCGCTGCTCATATGATGTATAACTGAGGCCATGGTTTGTTACGCGAAAACCGATGCTAAAGGGCGTATGAATAAAATACACTTTGCATTCCTTTTTGCTGTCTTCATTTCCGTTGCCTTCTTTTTCTGGCTCTTCTTTTGGGCATTTTTGACTTTATTGAGCGTTGTGTACCAACTTTTCGTCTGTGATGGGATGCCAGAAACGATTCCAAGCTAGTGCTTCTAGGTCTTTTTTACAGACGAATGAGCAGGTGTTGAATAAATTCACCCTTTAGTGAAGCCTCTACCCTCTGATCTCTGGCACCCATTTCCTGGAGGGCACTACCACCAGCCTCTTTCATCTGTGATGAAAATAACAGTTTGAGACAAATTGAAATACCATCTCTTAAGGCATGGCGACCAAGAATTTCACCCATAGATTTGAGTAACGGTGTAGCAAAATGAAACAGATTGAAAACGCAGAGTCGATACCATTAACTCACTGAAACACAATGCCACAAAACACAGGAAGGCCTCTACCCTTCTGAAATAAATAGTAACGTGAAGTGGGTTCTTGGTTTGGTTTGTAGGGAACGTGCATCTTGAATCGAATTACGTGTATAGATGAGGAATGAGCAAAACAAACCGACCTGACTCTACAGTAGTTTCTTACGGAAATGTAATTTCACAACTTTTTTTCCAGATATAAAGGAGAGCAAATCGCTGTGGTCTGAATGAAAAGCAATTTCAATAGTGTCAATGACGTTTTTACTTAAGGGAAAGTTTGATAAATCACTTTCCGTCTAGCATGTGAAACAGGAATGATTCTTAGGAGCGGTGCAAATGTTACCCACAACTTGAGGTTGAATGATGTCTGTGTATATATAATAACCATGAATGCCTCTTGTAAGATCGATTGGTGTCGAGCCTTCGCTGGTATAGATTTCCGTATCGGAGAGAACTGTTTGTAAACCTAATGTGTAGCACAGACCTTCCCTAAAAGTAATTTATCGACCATCTGAGCATGTGAAATGAAAACTTTTGTTGGGGGTGAGATTGATGGTTTAGAACGCTCGTTCTTTCTGAGGAATCAATTTAACGAATACCTTAACAACATATCTTCTGTTATCATAAGACTCTTCAGGATGCGTTATTCCTGAGTTTCAGGTGGATCGCATATAACATAGCAGATGAAACAGTCGACTTGTATCATAAAAGGGTATTTTCAATTTCTTGATCAGAAACCTGTCCGGAATAAATCCAATAAACGATGCATTGTAATCTGGAGATAGAGATAAAAGTTCACATGCATGAAAGAGTGAATGCATAACACGAAAATACTTGTTGGAATATGAACAAATTTCAACGGTTTACATAGTTTTAGCTACCTTACTTTTCCTCCAAAATTCATTAACCTACGTATTACAGAACCTGAGTTATTGACTTGTTTATCTTGGTGGCTGCATTTTTATTTCTGTTCATATCTCAGTCAGCGTGCAAATTTGGACCCATGTTTAGGAATCACCCATTCTATAGATTGTTAAAAATACAATTTTAATTTGAAAAAAAAATTATTTGTGACATGAGTTAACATTTATTTGTGTCATTTGTTTTTTTGTATGAAACTTATTTAGATGATGCTAAAGATTTATTAAATTTACTTCTAGTTGGAATAGCAGTTATATTCATATATATTAATATGTGAACTTTTAGTCAATATCTTTATTCCATACATTAATGGAGATCTTGTAAAACTTTTACATGTTTGATTGGAGTTTGATGTTATTTAAGTTTTTGTGTATTTATGTGTAAGATAATTTGATATGTTTAAATATTTGAAAAACCAACCAGTATTTTGTGAAATATTATTTTATTAGGAAGAAATGAGACAGGAAAATTTAGAACAGGATTAGATAAGAGAAAGGTAAGTGATAATGGGTGCAACTGTGTCACAAAATCAGGGATTTGAATTTTTCCCACTTTTTAAAGTTGCAATATTGGATTGTATTTTATTGCCCAAAACTAATTTAAAACACATTCATTATCAATAATTTTATAATTCTGCTGTACATTACATAATAATGAAAAAAAAATAAGTAAAAAAGAACTAAAAGCAGAAGAACGACTAGACCTTTTGTCCTGGCCTCAGGACATATTCGTGATATCTAGCTTGGTATATGGGCCCTCCCCTTCTAATGCAAATTTGGTGGCATTGGTTAACCTGCATGAGTTATGGCTGCAGCAGGAAAGGATGAATGACCTGGGGGGTGAATGGGCAGTGTGGGAAGGAGTAAGGAATAAAAAATGTAAACAAAACGAAAATAAAGGCACTTAAATTTTATGAGAGCAACTTGCCAAATTGTACATTATTGTACATTTGATATCAAAGATAGTTAAAATTTGTTAATTTATTAATTTCACTTTTATGTTGCCAAAGCATATAGAAATGTCGGAACATGCGAACACTCTCATTCGAGCAGATTGACGGTGTTCCGACATTGCAGGAGTCAGAGCTGTGCACGGCCGGCCAGCTCGCGGGAGATCAGACAGTTTTGCTTGACCTTGCCGCAATGATGACACAAGCTTTGCCCAACGACTCACCGTGCTTTTGTCCACTGCCAGATCACCGTAGACATTCTGCAAGCGCCTATGAATATCTGAGATGCCTGGTTTTCCGCCAAAAGAAACTCAATCACTGCCCGTTGTTTGGAACGAACCTCCATCGTAGACGCCGCTTTAAAAGCTCACTATAGCGCTGTCACATATTGGACGTCAATGAAACTTTACGAGACGAAGCGGAAATGTTTGAAAATATTCCACAAGAAATGTCCTGTTTTTTCAAATAAAATTGGCCGAGAAAAAATGTGTTGCATTACTTATTAAACTCCCATCGTATTATTGTTAGAATTGCATAATATTCATATATGTTAGTCTATGTCGACTTCTAAACATGTATGCCAAATTTTATAAGTGTGTGTATTATAACGCTCCTTTTTGCTGCTTGAGAAGCAGAAGTCTTTTTTTTTTTTATTGAAGCGTATTTTGCCAATCTGGAAAATCTATTCGGCGAAATGGTCTATTCTCCGACCGGCAAGCTTCTAGTTTGTGTCTGATTTAGTCAAATTTGTACACGCGCTAAAAACTTGTTTGAGAGGTTATTTCGTAAAACGGAAATTATCTACGATCTTGTGTTCTCATTCTCGCGCTTTTTTCTCTTCTGAAACCAATATAAGAATTCCAATTCGGCTTCGTTCATTTTAATAGGAGGTTAAAGTGGCCCCCTCCGGTATATTATAAATCAAAGGGCTCACATAACGCGTTCTGTTGCGTTAGGCGCGATGAGTTGGTACTGCCATAAGTTCATTTTGAAGTAAATGCTAAAGTTTTCTTAAGTCTGGCCAGGGAGTAAAGAATAGAGGGAGGCGACACTCTTCAATTTTCCTATACAAAAGGCCGAGCTTCCGTTTATACGCTGCCCTTTGTCGGAAGGAGTGAATAGTAAATATTAAATTGCGTCACCAAAGCACTGACGTCACATCCCAAGTACCGCAAATGACGTTAAACCAGAATAACCCCCTTTATCCATTCCTGTTGCGATTTATTATTTACAATTCCAGTTTCCTCTGCTCTTTTCATACACAGAGCCGTAGCCACCGATACCAAGGCTAAGGTCAAAAACCCTCACCGGTGAGAGAATGATGACATAATTTCTCACTGGGCTAACCGTCTTTTTCTCGGTGAGGACGGTGAGACTAACCGGTTAGCCATAGCAGCACTAACTAGCGTTTCTGACCGCGTTAAAATGACGTCACAAATTTCTCACCGGGATTTCTGACCAACCAAACGCTAACTCTTCTCACCGGTGAGAGTTTTTGACCTTAGCCCAAGAAAAGTACAATAATGGCTACGCTTCCTTCCCGTCGGTACACTTCCTTCTTTGTTGAAAACGAAACCGGAATTTTCTATTCATTTTACTCATGCCGCCAGCTGGCGTTCGTCTTTGGGCCCTCTTGCGGAGATTCACTAGAAACTCGGAGTGTCGCCTCCCTCTATTCTTTACTCCCTGGTCTGGCCAGACAAACTTAATTAGGAATATTTGTTTAAAGGCAGTCGCTCGTATGGGTAGGACTTATATTGAAAGGAGAAGATGTATAAATTTCCCTAAATGCTATTTGTCTTTTTTTTGGTGAAGCTAAAACGAATTGGAAAATAGTTAGGCTCCTCTGGAGATTATTGCGAGGTTCTCAAGATTAGATGCGTGGATTTGTTAGCAACTACGATTATGAAAGGTTACGAGTCAATTTTATATTCTAAGTCAAAAAAAAAAAAACCGTTGCTATGGTTTTGAGTTGACACAATTCAACTTTAATATTTCTTCCTTCTTTGTTTCATTTGGATATTGCGGTCGAATGATACTCAAATGAATTTTTTTTATATAAAAATAAAGCATAGCTCTTTATTCCTTAAAATATTTTTTGAAGTTAACAATAGCTTGAAGTTAGTTAGGTCGAGAAAGTTTGTTTAGTAAACAATCGATTACGTCAGTTTCTTTCTTTTCTCGAGCTCCTGGTTGTTTAAAAAATAAGAAATTTTTCCGAACTCCGCGTTATCTGCTCGCGAGGTGTTTCAATGTCGTGTGGTCTCGAGCGACTCGAGCGTTTACGGAAAAAATATTTTTTTTTTTGAGTAGATGGGCAGTCTTTCTGATGGAGCGAGATGGAAACGACTATGGAAAAGCCGCCTCAGATAGGCGAGTTGGCCTTATCCCTCCGGCCACGTCGATAGGAATCCGCAAAGGCACGATTAGCCGATTGTCGTTCCCGGTTCACATGACTTCATCGGGGTGAAGCTTAAATCCTTGTTCTAGTTTCGCCAAGGTCTATTGTAACCCAGAGGACCCGTTGACCACTATCGGTAGTATTTTTGCTGCTGTCTTGCGTATGGGTTAGAGATATGAGCCATATCGCACACGTTTTTTTCCGGATGATGTCTGTCTCCTTCTCGTATACCAGGACAGTTGCCGACGTTAGATGTTTCGTCAAAAGTTTCTACAAACTATTCTCTGCAACGCCCTGACCTGTTCAGGAACCTATTTCTGTTCACGATGATGGTCTCGACGAGGAGCATTTCTTCCGATGTATGACAGCTTTCGAATACCTTTCTCCACAGCTTTGATGCCTATCCGTGAGTGTTAAGCCTTCTTAGTTACGTACCAATTGAGTTGAATGGAATGGAACACTCTTACATTGAAAAACTTTTCATACTGTCCGGTAATAACTTAACATTATGACTTCAAGCTGGAAGTTTTTCCATTTCCGTTTTTGCTTTTACTGATTGAGTTCTTTTTTGACTATAGAATTTTGATCTACCCTTACTCATTGAACTTGCTTGTTTTTTTTGTTTTTTTAACCCGCCAGCACTTTTTCTGTAATCTAGGTGAATTTTTCTTCCTCGTCGCTTGGAATTTCTCCTTTTTGTTTCCTACTCAACTATCTCCCTTCGCTTTGTGTTGTCTTGAATTGTCGCTGTGTACTTGTTAACCGTTATCTTCGTGTTTTCCCTGTGACGAGGTAAGCTTCTTTAATTCTGAATTACTCTATAAGTTCACCTTATGTTTTACTGCAATTCACTTAACTCTAATTATTTGCGTGTCTCACTGAATTTCTTTTTATTATTACTAGTTTCTGATTAATTTTTTTAATTTATTTTCCCCCTTTTCCGAATTCCTTTTTGTTAAACTTTAAGTAACTTTCTCCGAGTGTCCATTCCTCGACCAAGAACTTTGGCCTTTTGTCTTCAACGTTGTCCAGCGTATTTTTCATTCCGGACCGGGCGGTTCAACTCCTTCTAATCTAGTCCATCCAGCCTGTGACTTTGATTTTGATGTTCATTATTTGCCCTTAGTTCTCCTTTTATCTATAAATTATTGTATATTCTTTTTTTTTTTTTAGTTCCAAGCGTTTGTTAGATTCGCAGTTAGTTCTTTTGAATTGCAGCAAGCTATTATGTTGTCCGTCTCTTCAGCGCAATGCTAGTTCTCTTCAGTATCACCCATCAACCCAGGTGGACTCCTTTAAGCCACTCTACCTATTCTTCGACGCTGTATCGTTCCTGGTGCTAAAAGATGTTAGCGGCAATTTTCTTGAATCTATTCTGTTTATTTGTAATATTTACTTTAATTTTTGTTAATATTATATTCTGAAAAAAAAAAATAAAAAGCAACAAATACGCTTGGAATTACGTTTTTGTAGCAGGCTCATTTATAAAAGTTACTGTAAGTCAGTAAATAAAAATTAACTGGGGGTTCATCAGTTGAGTTACCCTAATTTTGAAGTTTAATTGTTAAACTATAATCGTTTAAAGCCAACAGATTTAATTTCATTAAAGACTGTGGCTTTACAATTAAGAGTAAGACTAATGTTTTTTGAGGTAGAAGGGTGAAGCGTCGGGGTCCCTGTTACTGTAGCTGTGAGTGTCACGAAGTGGCACGCGACAGCATGTACGTGCGTATGTTTGTCCACGCATTTCTCAAAAACTAGAAGTCGAATTACAAAAATTCTTATTTTATTAGATTAAGTATGTATAAACTTAGGGATGAATCCAAGTTTCATCAAAATCGGTTCAGTAGTTTTCTAGATATGGACTGATATAACTAGGCGATAGTAGTGAAAGTTTCATTAAAGTCGGTTTGTTTATACTGTTTAATCTTGTTAAACTGATAAAATTTAAGTACAAGGTAAAAACTTCCGCATTAACAATCCCGACAAAACATGGCGCCCACGGACCACGTGATTGCAACCCCAATAGAAATCAGTCACCCTTTTGTAGCCTATCTCCTGGACTCGAACCACTTAGGGTTATCTGTTGGTTCTAATTAGTTATTTATAACAGACTTCAAAAAAAGGTGGTTATCAATTCGACGCGTATGTATGTAATATTATTGGAATTGTACAATATTCGTCTTAGTCTATGTGGGTTTCTAAACAGTTGTGCAAATTTCATAAGCGCATATATGTAAGTATGTATGTTTGTCCAAATGTTTCTCAGAAAGTGGAAATCGAATTGCAATAATTCTTTTTTTTATTGAATTAGGTATTTTTCAACTTAGAGAACAGTTTCAGTTTCATCAAAATCGGTGCAGCAGTTTTCAAGATATGGACTGATAAAGCTAGGCGATAGTGAAAGTTTCATTAAAGTCGTTTTTTTATACTCTGTTTAATCTTTTATTATTAAATTTTTAATTTTCTCCCACTGGTGCAAATATGAGCGTGATTGTTTATTGCTAATACAATCATTATTTAATCTTTGTTGAAGACTTTAGTTTTTTATTACTTTTCTTAAATGAAGTAATAAATTAATAATTGGTAATCTGTCTACAACTTTGTGCCATAAAATGGAATAATGGAAGTTTCATAAAAATGACACAAACACAAAATTGACCAGTCAAGTATAACTTTGTGCAAAAGTCAATGTTATTCCATTTGTGCTTCTCAACATGGGAGGTTTTAGAGATTTGTCACCATCCGTTCGCAAACAAATTCTGGCATTACGAAAACATGGCCTTACCCTGAAACAAATAGCAATTACAGCCAAGAGCTCGCAATCAGCAATTTCTAAGATATTGGCAAGACATGCTCAAGGATATGGAGTGAACGCAAAACGTGCAAACTGCGAAGAAAAAGGTAAACCACCCTCATAGATGAAAGGTTTTTGCAGAAGATTGTTAGGAAAGCCCCATTTCAGTCTTCCAAGCACTTTCATCGACAGTGGCTGCGGTACGTGAATTTCGACGTCCACATGATCTGAAGTTTTCATGCGGTATTCCAAAAGCCAAGCCCCTCTGACTTCGAAGCAGTGAAATAAGAAGTTGCAGTGGTGCAAACAGCACGTCGACTGGACTGTTGATGAGAGGCGAAGAGTGGTGTTCAGCGACAAGTCGCGATTTGAATCAGTTTTTGATGATAAAGGTTGTCGAGTTTTGCGCTCTAAGAATGAGGCACATGAACCGCGACATCTGAAGAAAAGTGTTAAATTCCCATCCTCTGTTATTACACTGGACGCTTAGGGTTCATCAACAGGTCCATCAATGCAGCTGTTTACCAAGCTATTCTGGATGCTTTCGTGACACCTGCACTTGAAGACCCACCAGTGGATAATGAAGACAATTTTCCAGCATGATCTTGCACTTCCCCATGTTGCCAAGCCAACCAGCAAGTGTATAGAAGACCATCATATCCCAGTTTCTCATGGCCGTCGAACTCTCCCGATCTCAACTCCATTGAGAACCGTTGGAGAAATGTGAAACATTGACTGTACCTCGAGAAAAAAGCAAGCATAGCAGATTTGAAAGAGATTTAAGTCAATTTGGTCTGAGGTTACTCAGGAGGAACGTGACAAGCTCATATAATCAATGCCGCAACGAATTCACGCTGTCATTCTCGCATAAAGTTGGCCAACGAAATATTAGGCAGAAACATAGTTGTAACAATAAACTTCACCTAGTTTGAATTGTTTATTTGCGTAAGTTTGTTAATTATCCCATTTTTAGAGATAGAAAGGAAGTATTCCATTTGTTTGTCATTTTTGAAAATAGATTATTTTTATTAATTTTTCACTGTTTAAAATATTTGTTTGTGTAACATATAGCTAAATAGCCTTGAATTTTGTAACTTAAATTCGCCAGGTGCTGTAGTTGCATTTTGGTTAAACACGTCTTGTGTTTGTGTCATTTTTATTATAACAGCTTCCATTATTCCAGTTGTATATTTAAAAGAGAACATCGACTGACCCACTGATTCATCATCGAATAGCAAAATCTACAGGGGCCACCGACTCGAAACTCTGTGGGGTCATAGGATTGGTAGAGTAGGGGCGTGCTAAGACGGGGTTTTTCGAAATTCGGAGCCCCTGCCCTCTCAGGGAAGCAGAAAGGAGTTGTACGTTCGGTCGCCTAGCTCCGCCTACAATAAACGCAGATCATCGAAGTTTTGCAGTAAGGTTTCTAGCTACCTTGCCAAAAATATAGTTTCCCCGATTTTTGATATTCGAATTTCAAGGGTGCGAAAATTAAAAAAAAATCGATTTTTGCGGGTCTTCAAAAAATTTTCTGATAATTTGATGTAACTTAGTGGTGAATAAAGTTATAGCAACGCAACTGGGAGGGATGGTTCACGAGGATATTTCCAAAAGAATTAATTTCTATTTTTTTTCAATTTTCGAATTTGTGTTTTTCATGCCTAACTAAAATGCGGAAATGCAGAGAGCTTCAAAATTGAGTAGAAGTTTATAACAGATGCATATACAAAGGCCACCTTCCTCGGCTTCCGAAAACTTTTCCCTGGGGGGGGGGGGTCAAAAATCCAAAAAATCCCCAAAGAGGCCTACTTTTGATGTTCGCGTCCGAACAACCCCACTCTGTAGCAAATTCATGTGCGACGTAGATATTAAGACCAAGAATAGTTCAAAAAATTGGCAAAAAACTAATTTCTGCTTCTTTTTTATTTCATATTTTACCCCTTTGTCCGTTCTACGGCCCTCCTTATAAATATGCGATTTCTCACAGTTTTTCTAGTATTTCGCAAGTAAAAATCTATATATATAAAGAAGGATGTTTGTGGGTTTGTCTGTGGGTCTGTGTGTATGTTTTTTATACAAATCTACAGTTATATTCCGATCTTGATAAAATTTCGCATACATGACCGTAAAAGCATGAGGAAGGTCTCTGTCTACCTCAGATTTCGGAAAAATTATAAATATCGATAAAAAATCGATATTCATGGTTATGGCAAGGCATATTAATGAGAAATATCTCATGACCAACAATGCAAGGCAAAGTATGTACAACAATAGGTATCAACAATGGTATCAGCACGCAATTCACAAACACACTGCATGAACCAACAATATATATCTCATGACCAACAATGCAAGGCAAAGTTTGTGCAACAATAGGCCCATTGTGTTCGCATCAACAATGGTATCAACGCGCAATTCACCAATAACAATGAGCACAGAATGATGATGTAATGTTAAAGCAATCTTTCCAAGAATTATAACAATGAACATAAAATGATGATGTAATATGGATAAGTTTCAATTTGTAACAATGCATAGAATTCCTGTTATTCAGGCTTTTCTTAGAAAAGAGAGTTCTTAGTACTTAATTTCTTTATAATCTTTAAAAATGATCAGTAACTGGAGATAATGGAGAGTTAGCAGACTATTGAGAAAGAGTGGAAAGACGACAGAGGAAGCACTCCTTTAGCTCCGTGATGTATTGAGCAAATGGGAAGCAAGTAAATAGAAGAATCGGCGACCGCTAGACTGCACAAAGTGATGAATGGCCAAGTTTTGCTTCAACACATCGAGAGAAGAGTGGAAATTGCAACAACACTAAGTATACATCTGAGGTAAGATTACGTGAGTAAGAAATTATTGGAGAGGTCCAGCCATTGTGAGCCTTTAAAAAGATTTTTTTCGAATTTTCATTAAGAATTTTTACTGTATTAATTCTAAGCATTTTCATGTGTTTATTTTTAAGATATTGCAAAATTTAATTTAATTTTTTGAGTTTGTTCTGTTTACATCCAAGTATAATTATCCCGGGCAACGCCGGGTACCTTTGCTAGTATATATATAAAGAAGAATGTGGGTTTGTTTGTGGGTTTGTTTTTTATACAAATCTACAGTTTTATTCCGATTTCGATAAAATTTCGAATTACATGACCTTCAAAGCATGAGGAAGGTCACTGTAAACCTCAGATATCGAAAAAAAAAATAATTATTAATAAATAATCGATATTCATGGTTATGGCAGGGCAAATTAATGAGAAATATCTCATGACCAACAATGCAAATAAAAGTTTGTGCAACAATAGGTATCAACAATGGTGTCCACACGCAATGCACCAACACTATGCAAGGATCAGCAATATATGTCTTATGACCAACAATGCAAGGCATAGTTTGAGCAATATAGAATTCAATGTATGGAATTCCTGTTATTCAGGCTTTTCTTAGCTAAGAAAATTCTTAGTACTTTACAATTTCTTGAAAATCTTTAAAAATGATCAGTAACTGGAGAAAATGAGTTGGCAGACCATTGAGAAAACGTGAAAGACGATAGAGGAAGCACTCCTTTAGCTCCGTGCTGTATTGAGCAAATGGTAAGCAACTAGAAGGCATCCTTGGAGAGGTCCATCCATTGTGAGCCTTACAAAAAATTTTTTTCGGTAAATCAAGTCCCAGTATATCACTTAGTATGGATTTTTTTTAGTGAAAAAGTAAATTCCCGTCTTTCCGATTTTTCTTAGAATGGATAGTATATTGTTATGACAGGGCATATGAATGAGAAATATCTCATGACCAACAATGCAAGGCAAAGTTTCTGCAACAATAGGTATCAACAATGGTATCAACACGCAATTCACAAGCATTCTGTACGGACAAACAATATATCTCATGACCAACATTGCAAGGAAAATTTTGTGCAACAATAGGTATCAACAATGGTGTCAACACGCAATTAACGCTGCACGGACCAACAAATATATATCTCAAGTTCGAGCACGCCGGGATTATCACATACCTTGTTTGCTAGTACATAAAATCCAAACATTTAAAAGAATTCACATTTTCACTATATTCTCTGGGAATGTGTATACATGTATTTTGGAAAATGAGATGTTGATATACCGATGATTGAACGTTCGTTGCCAAGAATTATTAAAATGAGCATAAAATGATGATACAGTGACAGAACATTAATAACGAAGCGTGTATTGATGAGGCAAAGGAGTCATGCGTCATAAATAGCAAAAAATTGTGTCTGGAAAAGAAAGAGAAGGAACCAGTATTGTCAGAGAAACTCTGCAACTAAAACAGAAAAAGCTATAATGGCATTTGAAACATCTGAACAACGGGAGTTTTGAATAGCTCAAGATATTCTACGTCAAGAGCAAGAAAAACTTGAGTCTATAATATCTGGTGATGCACTGCAGTGATGAGGCAAGTCAAAATAAGTTTAGATATGGTCCCGGTATATCACCTAGAATTCCTGTTTTTCGTATATTCGTGGAATGAATAGTCCCTTTGCTTTCTATTGTATTGATTGAGTTATTCTTTAACGAATTGGGATATATAATTTAATTTTTTGAGATTGTTCTGTTTACCTGTAAGTATAATTATCCCATGCAATGCCGGGTACTTTGCTAGTGGTCAATAATCTTCGGGAACACATTACTATTTTTATAACGCGATAAAAACGAACACCAATGGAATCAACACGCAATTCACAAACAGTCGGCATGGACCAACAACATATGTCTCATGACCAACAATGCAAGAAAAAGTTTGTGCAATATACATAAGTTTCAATTTGTAAAAATATAGAGAATTCCTGTTATACAGCCTTCTCTAAGAATTGAGAGTTCTTAGTACCTAATTTTTTTAAAAACCTTTAAAACTGATCAGAAACTAGAGTTAATGTAGAATTAGCAGACTATTGAGCAAGAGTGGAAAGAAGACAGAGGAAGAATTCGTTTAACTCCGTATAGTATTGAGCAAACGGTAAGCAAGAAAATAGAAGAATCGGCTACTACTAGACTACACAAAGTAATGAATGGCCAAGTTTTGCTACTAGACCTCGAGAGAAGAAAGGTAATTGCAACAACAACAAGTGTACATCTAAGGTCAGATTACGTGAATAAGAAATAATTAAGAGTAGCAGTGGCATCCTTGGAGAGGTCCATCCATTGTGGGCCTTTAAAAATTTTTTATTCGAATTTTCAGTAAGAATTTTTACTGTATTAATTCTAAGCGTTTTCATGTGTTTATTTTTAAGATATTCCAAAATTTAATCAAACAAACAGTCCAAGTTACGAAGGGGTTATCCCTTTGCTGTATATTGTATTGCTTGAAATATTATTTAATCAATTGGGAATTATAATTTAATTTTTGGGGATTGTTCTCTTTACCTACAAGTGTAATTATCCCGGGCAACGCCGGGTACCTCTGCTATTAGGTCTCTATTAATGAAATTTGTTACGGTTATGGCAATTAACGATGTCAACTGTCTACTTAGTTTATTTTTTGATTACCTGGTTCCATTTCCCGGTATTTCATGTTTTCCGGATTTTTACCGAGTTTTTTTTCTATATTAACATAAAAAAGCTTAGTGTTTAACATTGTTCATAAAAAATGGATCTTGTTGTTTGATTTAAAATTTATTTCAAGAATTTAGGACTATTTTGCAACTTATTATGAATTTTAGCAAATGTGTTGAAATAAAATTTTTGTGTTTCAAATAGTAATTCAATTTTTAAATTGTTGCAACCAAAAAACAGTCATAGATACGGTGTCGTAACAAAGATGATGAATAACTTTACTTTCCCTCTCTGGATTAAAAAAAAAGAAAAAGTAAATATTTCAGTAAATTAATAAAAATTATCATCAAATATCTTATCAAAAATATCTTATTGTTAACAATGCCACGAACGTGAATTAAATTAAAGTCATGATAGTCTGAGCTGGAGTGAGCCGTGGAGTAGTTAGCTGTCTGGCTGCTTTGTTTTTGACGATTTTAGGTCCGAGGAATAA
>JAHWFO010033717.1:44535-65989 GCA_023313115.1 Rhysida immarginata
TTCAAAACCACTTCTCAAAGGATCATTTTCGTTACAAACAGACACGAAACATAGAACTTTACAAACAGATACGAAAAAAGATCATTTTCCACAAGCAGAAGTAAAAAATACGTAACGGAAATGAAAATACGTAGCTGAAAGATGATCGAAACAAAATTGAAATTGAAACCATTATCGAAAAATGGTTTATACAATTTAGTAAAATACTTGAAAAACAAAGTTCACGAACAAATAAACTTTTGACTCCGTGATCGGCGTATGAAAGAATTATAAATCAGCTACCCTCATGTTTAGCCATGTGTTTTGCATCATCGTCATTCAACTTCGGCCATGACGGTTGTGGGCGGCAAAGCTTCCCAATTTGCTTCAAGTATTGCGGCTGGTTTCGGAATCTACCTTTATTATAAGCCATTGGCATAGCCTACAGTGATAATGGAAGCCTGCCCATTTACCCTTCGTCCATTGTTCTCAAAAATCGGACGCAAATAGCAGGATTTAGCATCGTCTAGTGAAAAAATTCAACATTTTTTCATCATTTCATCGATGAAGTATATTAAAGATATACTTCGAAAACAGGCGCAGCAAATTGTGAATCTAACAGCAAGGACGTGTGTCAACCAGTGATGAACAATGCCTCCCACATCGTTGGCAGCGTGTAGTGACAGTTGCAGGAGACTACTTTAGGGTCTGTAGGCCCAAGTTTGTCATGTCAACTTTACGTGTACTGTGTTGTCATTCTTTTGCACCGTGAAGGCCATATTGACCTGTATACTACCGTAATAAATTAGTGTGTTACGATATTTCCGTGCAATTCATTGTCCACACATGTAGTTAACACCTTGTCCTTTCGTCTGTATATGTCACATTTTCCAACCGGACTGGCATCTTCAAGAAAAAAAATAGTTGCCATGAATTTTGCCCCAATCCTAGTATACAGGGTGTTTTTGAATTGAGTACAGATTTTTTGTGAGATGATAGAATAAGTCCTTAGAAGTATTTTTTGTTAACTTTTACAGTAAGTGTTTGAAATGACCGCCATTTGCTTCATAGCACAATTCGTATTTTACAAAAGGGCTGGATACCATGGAATCTCCTTGACGAAGTTTGTCCTTGGACTTTTCTACCAACAAGCACGTGCATCTTGAAATTTCTTTGAAACAATTACTTTAAAAGTTATTACAGTAGATTGCTTGTGTTAATTGTTAAAAATAAAAATATCTGTGCCTACCAACGCACACTGCGTCCCGGTGTCATTAGATAGTTCAATGCAGTATTGTAAGTAAACGGAGCTGCGGTGACCCCATGTTCATATGACAAAAAATATTTCTAAGGACCTCTTCTATCATCTTCCAAAAAACCTGTACCTAATTCAAAGACACCCTGTATAAAGAAGGTTGTTTGTTTGTTTGTAGTTATTTAATACAAATCTACAGTTTTATTCCGATCGTGATGAACTTTTCCATACTTGACTTTCAAAGCATGAAGAAATTTACTGTCTACCTCAGATTTCGAAAAAATAATAATTATTGATAAAAAATCGATATTCATGGTTATTCTCTAAGAATTTTTGAGAACGAGCATAAATTGATGAGGCAAAAGAGTCACGCGTCTTTCCCTTGAGTTCCCTATCAAAACTCTAGAAGACGGGCAAAGATTTATGTATCTGGAAAGGAAAAAGAAAGAACGAGTATTGGTCAGAGAAATCCTGCAAGTAAAAGAGAAAAAGATATTAGGGCATTTGAATCATGTGAACAACAGGAGTTTTGAACAAAGCAAGAGCTTCTACGTCAAGGGCAAGAAGAACTTGAATCTGAAGTATTTGGTGATGCTCTGCAGTGGTGAGGCAACTCAAGATGTGTTTAGATAAAGTCCCAGTATATTACATAGAATTCCTATTTTTCGTATTTCACGTAGAAAGGATAGCCTTTTTGCTCTGTGTTGCATTGATTGAGTTATTATTTAACCTATTGAGAGTTATAATTTAATTTTTTGAGATCGTTCTGTTTACCTACATGTATAATTCTCCCGGGCAACGCCGGGTACGTCTACAGGTGTTCTGTAAATGAAAAGAAGGATGTTTGTGGGTTCGTGGATTTGTTTATTTGTTTGTTTCTTATAAAATTCCTATCTTGATGAAATTTTGCAAACTTGATCTTCAAAGTATCTTGATCTTGATCTTGAGGACAGTGGTCTATCTCGGATTTCGAAAAATAATAATTATTGATAAAAAATTTATATGCATGGTTATGCAAGACATATTAATGAGAAATATCTCATGACCAACAATGCAAGACAAAGCTTTAGCAATATAGTTTACAAATAAGTTACAATTTGTAACAATGCATAGAATTTCTGTTATCTACGCTTATTCTAGAAAAGAGAGTTCTTAGTACCTAACAATTTCTTGAAAATCTTTAAATATGATCGGTAACTGCGATAATGAAGAGTTAGCAGACTATTCAGAAATAGTGGAAAGACAACAGGGTAAACGCTCTTTCAGCTTCGTGCTGTTATTGAGCAAATGCTACGCAAGTAAATAGAAGATTCAGCGACTGCTAGACTACAAAAAGTGATGAATGGCCAAATTTTGATTCAAGACATCGACAGAAAAGTGCGAATTGCATCAACATCAAGTGTACATCTAAAGGAAAATTTCGTGAGTGAAAAATCATTTCTAGCACTGGCATCTTTGGTCCATCCATTGAGAGGTCCATCCATTATGAGCCTTTAAATTATTTTTTCTCGAATTTTCAGTAAAGGTCAAGTGACATGGCTTTTGACTTATTGATTTTATGGTGTCATACTACAGAAGGCAACGAAAAAAATATCTGTTTAGTAATTATTAACCATTCCCTTAATTTATTATTTTACTAGCAGAGGACCCGGCGTTGCCCGGGATAATTACGCATGTAGGTAAACAGAACAACCTCAAAAAGCTAAATTTAACCTACAAATTAGTTAAATAAGAACTCAATCACTACAATATATAGCGAACGGACTATCCATTTTAAGGAAAAAACAGAAAGACAGGAATTTACCTCTTCACTGAAAAAATCCATTCTAGATGATATACCGGGACTTGATTTACAAAAAAAAAAAAAACATTTTTTAAGAAGCTCACAATGGATGGACCTTCCAAGGATGTCTTCTAGTCTAAAAAACATTTTACTCACGTAATCTTAATTTAGATGTACACTTGATGTTGTTGCAATTACCTTTCTTTTTTCGATGTCTTGAAGCAAAAATTGACCATTCTTCACTTTCGGTCGCCGATTCTTCTATTTACTTGCTTACCATTTGCTCAATACAGCACAGAGCTAAAGGAGTGCTACTTTTATCGTCTTTCACTCTTTCTCAATACTCTGCTAACTCATTATCTCCAGTTACTGATCATTTTTAAAGATTATCAAGAAATTCTTAAGTACTAAGAATTCTCTTTTCTAAGAAAAGCCTGAATAACAGGAATTCTATGCATTGAATTCTATATAGCACAAACTTTGCCTTACATTGTTGGTCATGAGACATATATTGTTGATCCCTGCATACTGCTGGCGCATTTCGTGTTGACACCATTGTTGATACCTATTGTTGCACAAACTTTTATTTGCATTGTTGGTCTTGAGATATATATTGTGGTCCGTGCGGAGTGTTTGTGATTTGCGTGTTGATACCATTGTGGATACTTATTTTTGCCAAAACTTTATCTTGCATTGTTGGTCATGAGTTGGTCTCATTAATATGCCCTGCCATAAACATAAATATCGGTTTTTTTATCAAAAATTATTATTTTTTGAAATCTGGGGTAGACCATGACCTTCCTCATGCTTTGAAGGTCATGTATGCGAAATTTTATCAAGATCGGAATAAAACTGTAGATTTGTAAAAAAAACAAACAAACAAACATCTTTCTTTATATATAAAGAAAGAATGGTAGAGACCCGGGATTGCCCAGGATAATTACGCTTGTAGGTAAACAGAACAATCTCAAGAAGTTAAATAAACTGATGTGTTTATTGGAAATAAATTGTTATAGGTTATGCACTGCTAAAACGTGCCAAACACACAAACAAACACACACACACACTAAGAAACATATACACAGTTTTCCCAATCGTCTGAACGCTTCTTACGCAGCTGAAGGAAGACGCGTGTATCTCCTTTGCCTCATCGAAAAAGACCGCCCTATCTATATCGTCTATTATATCCATTTCCTGTTCATTGTTACTAAATGTTGGAAACGAATGTTCTATCATTGCATCATCATTTTATGTTCATTGTTATAAGTCTTTGAAAAGAAGTTTCTATCGTTGCATCATCATTTTATGTTCATTGTTATATTTCTTTGAAATAAACTTTCTATCATTGCATGGTCATTTTGTGCTCAATGTTATTGGTGAATTGCGCGTTGAAACCATTATTGATGCGAACCCTAGAGGCTTATTGCTGCACAATCTTTGCTTTGCATTTTTGATCATGAGATATATATTGTTGGTCCATGCAGAGTGTTTGTGAATTGCGTGCTTATACCATTGTTGATACCTATTGTTGTATAATTTTTCCCTTGCACTGTCGGTCATGAGATACTTCTCATCAATATGCCCTTCCATAACCATGAATTTCGATTTTTTATCGATAATTATTTTTTTTCCGAAATCTAAGGTGGGCAGTGACCTTCTTCATAGTTTCAAGGTCAAATATGCAAAATTTCATCAATATGGGAATAAAACTGTAGATTTGTATAAAAAACGAACACAGCCACAAACAAAAAACATCCTTCTTTATATATATAGACAGACTAGCAGAGGACCTGGGGTTGCCCAGGATAATTACACTTGAAGGTAAACAAAACAACCTCAAAAAGCTAAATTAAACCTCCAAATTGGTTAAATAATATCTCAATCACAAAAATATAGAGCGAAGAAACATCCGAAAGACAGGAATTTACCTCTTCACAGAAAAAATCCATTCTAGGTGATACATAGGGACTTGATTTACCGAAAATAAATTTTAAAGGCTCACAATGGATGGACCTCTTCAAGAATGCCTTCCAGTCTAAATAATTTTTTACTCACGTAATCTTACTTTAGATGTACACTTGATGTTGTTGCAATTTCCTTTCTTCTTTCGATTTCTTGAAGCAAAAATTGGCCATTCATCATTCTGTGTAGTCTAGCAGTCGCCGATTCTTCTATTTATTTGCTTACCATTTGCTCAAAACAGCACGGAGCTAATGGAGTGCTTTCTATATCATCTTTCACTCTTTTTCAATGTTCTGCTAACTCTCCATTATCTCCAGTTACTGATCATTTTTAAAGATTTTCAAGAAATTGTTAATTACTAAGAATTCTCTTTTCTAAGAAAAACCTGAATAACAGGAATTCAATGCATTGAATTCCATATTGCCTTACATTGTTGGTCATTAGACATATATTGTTGATTCTTGCATAGTGTTGCTGCATTGCGTGTTGACACCATTGTTCATACCTTTTGTTGCACAAACTTTTATTTGCATTGTTGGTCACGAGATATATATTGTTGGTCCGTGCAGAGTGTTTGTGAATTGCGTGTTGATACCATTGTTGATATATATATTAAGTCAAAAACTTTGTCTTGCATTGTTGGTCATGAGATATTTCACATTAGTAAAATTTTTGAAGGATTACATAATCCTAAAGAGACAATTATATAATCAATGAACACTATCTATATACAAGCCAGACATAATATATAAGAAAATATTATAAAAACAAGTTTGAACTATTTAAATTCCAAACATACTTATTATATAATGAACCAGACAGTGGCTTTTCAACAGGGAGTTTTTGTTTCCAATTCAAAAACAGATTTTCTCTTGAAAGATGTATGTCTTGCTTCCTGTGATTGTTACCAGTTAAGATTTTTTGAATTCGAAAACGAATTTTTTTATCATTTTGGCAAAAAAAAACTTAAGAGTATACAAAGTCTAGGTGTATGATTCTTTTTATCTAGGTTGAAAGAAAACTGAATAAATTGAGAAATATATCATAAACATTTGGAAAATCATAAACACATGAATTATTAAAATTTTTTCTGCTAATTATTTGAAACTGATTAAAAAGAAACAACTCTAATCATTATATAATCAGACCTGTTATTCAAGTCTTTTAATTTATTCATCAAAACCTAAAAACCTAGACGAATTATGTAAGATAAATATTCATTTATATTTTTACATGAAATGAGATCAGAAACAACTCTCATTCATTACACAGGGTGTCCGGAAAAAAATGGTAAATATTCATACACGTGAGAGAACATGTATAATGAAGCATTTTTGTTCCTATGAACATGGTGTCGCAAGCCAACCCCCACAGAGTTACAGGGGGATTAAAAAGCATATACAGAAAAAGAACTATTCTTTTTTACTTTCTTTCTGGAAAAAAATTTTATTATTTAAATTTCAATTAAATTTCTGAAATGTTTGCAAGTTTAAAAAAAAATTAATAATATGCAGTTATCAAGTGTAAAACATTTTCTAAACTTTTATATCATTTTTTCTTTTAATAGCATTCACAACCCAAAAATTGTTTACTGAGTAGATTGATTAGAAAAAATTGATGGTTGACTCTAAGTTAAATACTAAAAATTATTTTCACATTTGAAAATACACCATATTAAATAAGGGGGAACTTTAACCTGCACCAAACGAAGTGTCTTTCACACCTGAAGAAGGGAGAATTTTTTCATTACGGCATTGTGTCGGAACAAAACGACTACAAAATTGATATAATTGAAATTGGGAAACACAATAAAAAATGTGTGAAAATAACAAAAAAAAAACAAACAAAACTATTGTTTTAAGATTCAAAGATTTGTTAAAAACTTTAAAATACACAACGGAATTAACAGCAAAGTTGAATGATATCGGTGAATATGAAGACTCAACCGAAATTATAAGCTCAGAAGATGACGAAGTATGAGTTTTTATACTGAAAATACAATGAATTTTTAAAAAAGATAAAACTTTAAATTAATTAAATTTTCACTAAGAAAAGTAATGACACAATTTATTGTACGGGTATAATAATTTTCACATTTTATCTTTTTTTTAAACAGTAAAACACACAGACAGTCAAGAATTTTTTAATTTTTTTTTGCCATAATATAAACTTGAAAGAAAAAAAAAGTTAAAAAATTGTAATGTTAGAAAAAAGTCAAAAAGGATTAGAAATTTTTTTCTTATATATTACATTTAAATATTAAAAAAATTTATATCGGCCTCGGTGGCTCAGCGGTTGCGTGGTCGCCTCTGATGCCCGAGTACGCGGGTTCGATCCCGGCCGAGGACGACGAGGATTTTTCAGGGGGAAATCCTGAGATCACGCACTTCCTTCGGAAGGGAAGTAAAGCCGTTGGTCCCGTGTAGTCGTTTGCCGGTTGCACGTTAAAGAACCCTTGCGAGGCAAAATTTGCGGCCCCTATAACGCCGTCCTGAAATGACCATAGCAGTTGAAAAGGACGTTAATACCAACCAAACCAACCAAACCAAAACCTAAAAAAATTTATAAAAAAACTTGTATCAGCTTTTTCTTAATTGTTGAAAGAACTTTAAAAAATCTAAATTAAAACCTGTTTTTTTGTTTAAAAAACTATTGCTTTTTTATTTCAAGAAGAATTTCTCTTTATTATTTAACATTTTTAATGAAAAAAAGAATGTGTATTTTAATTTAAATTAGTGTTGTTTAGAAGTCAAAAATTAAAAACAAGAAAGAGAATTTCATTTTTTTATTTTATTCTAAGTATTAGATTATACATATTATTAGAACAATATTTTTAAAAACTACAATGCTGAATAAAAAGGATACAAACAAAATGTATAAATATGTTTAAAAAAAGTCAAATCAAACCTTAATCAATGCTAAAAAAAGTTTTTTCATTTTTAAGAATTGGAAATTCGAACAGCTGAGGCAGGCATATCATTGAAACCCTCACTGACCATCTAATGATTTATTCTTTAAAGAATTTACGCCTTAAGAAAGATAGTCCCAGCCTGCAAACTAGGTAACTGCTCCAGCCAAGCCCTAAAGTCATGTAAATAGCAGTTTGCTTTCATGGCAGCTTTGGCGCAATTGGTTGGTGCGTTGGCGATTCGAGCCGAAGACTCCTGGTTCGAATCCAGGCTGCGGAATTTTCTTTCCTATTTTTCATCATTGACCATCTAATCAACTGTCTCATCTTCATCGTCATATGAAGATGAAGGAACAGAGTTTTCTTGATGCAACTTAAAAAAAACATTATCAATATCTTATAATAAAAACATAAGCCATTTGAATTTTTTTTCTTTAAAATCAAATCTTGTTCACACCAGTCTTCAAATTTCTTCAAGGCGTTCTGCAGATGAGTGATAACATAAGATGTGTGGTGCGTCCAAGCCAAGATGGCAGTATCATCAGCATAGAAATATAAATTAAATTTTTCTGGTTTTGGGAAATCACCTACAAAATAATTCAGTCTGGTCAAAAGAGCTTGATTTTCCGTCTGTTGTTATCAACTTCAAAAACGTCAACGATATATGCATCATTAACAGGAAGAGATTCTGAAATTTCGGATTTCACTGCTGATATAATCACTTCTTTCTTGTCTACAAAGCGTTTCCAGGCGAGTTCATCTTTTGAAAAACATTCCTACTTCAAAAGGGAAGTTCTGTTCTGATATTTTATAAATTTTCTCAAATGAACATACACATTGTTGTTGAAAAAATTTACAGAGACAGAAATATCAGAGCCCAATTGTTGAACAAAAGGTTCAGTTAACTGAAAAAAAAATAATAAAAAATTAACAAACCTCTATTTTATCTGATTTGCTTTTTTTAGCATATATAAAAATAATAAACTTGATGACAAAAAAATACTAACATATGATGTCATGATTAACAGAGCTTCGTTAACTAAAATCGCAAAGAAGATCGTATGAAACCTGTCTCACAAAGAGCCAAATGTGAATAGTTAACAAAATCTTTGAGAATTCAGAATATATAGGCACAACCAGACTAATTATTTTGAGAGGTGGTGTTAATGATTACATAAATTTAAAAAAAAAAAAGTTCAAACATTAGGTGTTTTTTTAAATCGAACAAGAACTAACAAGAAAGAACAAGTACAAACGGATTTGACAATGTAAAAAAAAATGAAGAAGATTTAGCAAACAAGAATGAACAAGTTTGAACAAGAAACGAAAACATTGAATTAATTAATATCAAAAAAGAAATATAAAGAATCTGAAATTATTTGTAAGACTAGATTTAGAAGAAAAACTTATTTATCCGAAACGTCTTCCCCTCCTATCCTATCAAACCATGCAAAAAACAAGTCAAAATCATCCACATTTTTTAATCAATCTTTGTCATGATAATCACCATTAACAAATGGAATATAAAAGAAATTTGCATATATACAATAGGGAGAAAGTCGAAAATGTTCAAACATGGGACAGTTGTTTATTTCCCATTTATGAACGTGGAAACCGCAGAAAGAGCACACTACCACATCACTAACCTTTGTGTAACCAGATCTTGCCAGTCTTCGAATATCTGGAAAAGACTTTGGCTAGGAGTTGAAATTTGCAAGACATTGCGTATATTCCCTAATAAACATGAAATGAGTTGGTAACCAAAAAATTGAAAATTGCATACTCAAAAAGAAAGAGAAACACGAACAAGCATTTTACATAAAAACCAGAGGGCGTTGCAGTTACCGAAATAAAAACCGTGACCCAAAAACTGAAACCCGAAACAGGAAGTTGCATAATGCCATTTTCAGGATAACTGCATTTCCGGTCACGTGATCGTAAGTGGCATCACAAATTGCGTCATGGTGTCGCAAAATGACGGTCACGTGACCAGATTGCACCAATCAGAGAGCAGGAAGTGGAGATGACACAGGAACTGGTGGCCAACTTGAGAAAAATTGGCACAAAATGGCTTTTTTTCTAACTACTATGTAATATATCGAACGAATTGGAATGATGTGTCATTAATGAATATAACGTAGAATTAATGATAGTCAAAATTGATTCCAAGGAACCTGGTTAAGTGGAACCATTATGGTTGATTGAAACATTCAATGCTCAAATACGGCATGTAATATATTAAATGACTTAGAATGGTGCATCGTGAATGAATATAATGTAAAATTAACGATAGTCAAGAATGGTTTCAAAGAAACTGGTTTAGTAGAACTATTATAACTCATTAGAACTTTCAATGCTAAAATATGGCATGTATTATATCAAACGACCTGGAATAATCTGTTATGAATAAATATAAAGTAAAATTAACGATAGTCAAAATTTGTTTCAAGGAATCTGGCTTAGTGGACCCGTTATGGTTCATTGGAACTTCCATTGCTAAAATAGGCCATGTAATATATCAAACGACGTGGAATGATATGTCATTAATGATATAACATAAAATTTTAGATTGTCGAAATTGGGGTCAAGGAATCTGGTTCAGTGGAACCAATATAGTTCATGGGAACTTTCAATGACTTGAAATGATGTGGCATTAATGAATAATTACTTACTTACTTACTTATCAAACTCAGTTGACCGTTAGGGTCGCGAGGGCAGCAGCTCTATGGAGGATCTCCAGCGATCGCGATCTCCCGCCATCAGGCACATGTCTTCCCTGGTAATATCCAAGCGACTCGAACCCAGATTCTCTATGTAGTCTAGCCACCTGGTTCTAGGCTGACCCCTTGGTCTCTTAACCACCACTTGGAAAATTGCCTAAGAAGACTAGTTTGTGGCATCCGTATAATGTGGCCATACCAGCACAACTGAGATCTCTCAATGTGGTGAAGTAGCAGCTCAAGACCTAAAGATTCCCTTATTGTGCTGCTGTACACTCTATCTACGAGGGTAACACCTGCCAAAACTCTCAGAAATCTCATTTCGGCCGCTTGTAACTGCGCTCCTACTCTTTTGGTCATTACCCAAGCCTCATGACCATAGGTGAGAATAGGGACAAGGATAGATTTGAAGACGGAGAGCTTGGCTTTGTTACCCAGCTCTGGTTTCGTTACCACAGATCGCCACAGTTCACGTCTGACACAACTTGCTGCACCGATCCGAGCATCCAATTCTTTCTCCTGCCGTCCATCACTCGTGAATGCAATCCCGAGATACTTGAATTTCTCCATCTGTCTAACATGGAGAGCACACTGAGCAGGCTGTCTTGAAAGGACCAGACTCTCGGTTTTAGCCACACTGATCTTCATCCCAGTTTCACCTTTGGCTGCAAACTGGTCTAGTGCATGCTGAAGGTTCGTGTAAGCAGACCCAAGGACGACAAGGTCATCAGCAAAAAGCAACCTCTCCACCAGGCAGTCGCCCACACAAACACGATCATCGCCTCGGCTGCCCCTGTCTATCCAGTCCATAAAGATAATCAACAAAAGGGGCGACAGTACACACCCTTGGTGAAGTCCAACACCCACGGTGAATGGCCTTGACATAATGCAATGAATGAATATAACGTAAAAGTAATAATAATCAAAATTGATTCAAAGGTATGGATTTAATGGATCATTATGGTCTATTAGAAACTTACAATATTAACATAGGTTTTTTAAAATATGGTTCTGCAAATGGTTTAGCTTAACTTTTCGGTACTTGGTTATATTATTCCTTTTTGGTTTATTACAGCTGCAATCAGACAATCAATTAAAATACAGGAATTTTAATATAAATGAATGTAATTATAAGCAAAAGTTAATTTCACAAATTCGACCTGGTTGAAGAAACAGTAAACAGTAATTTCTGTATCTTCTATATCTTCTGAGTTAACATATTAGTGAAGCTTCACCCTTATTAATACTGCTTCATGGCTCATGGGTCATAACCTCCATCCTTAATTGATCGACTTGTTCTCTGCCACGAAACCTGGACTCGATTCCCGTGGAGGTCATGATGTATTTTTCCCTGAATTTTCTTTTATATATATATAGAAGTTAAATGTAACATTTTTAAACATAATCGCAGTTATATCCCGCAATTATTATAAAAGGAATGCAAGAGAAATGACTGCATATTTTAATTAATACGTTATGAATGAACAACTATAAATTTTATTTCAGAAAGTGTAAGCAATATAAAACATTATAGGTACATGAAAACTGATAAATATTTAGCCAAAGAAAGATGCAGTAAAATCTTTAAAATATAAATATATCTTGAATCTGTGACAAGTAATATTTATTTTTTTAGAAGAATGCAAAAATCTAATAAATATCACATGCAGGTAAATACAGGTAGAGAAGCAATAGTAAATTTCCATTGCTAGCAAATTTTCTACTCCTAGGAAATAACAGATTTTAACCTGTCACAGATATGCTAGTCGTTTGCTGTTTTTTCTTGTGACAGGATATGTAAAAATGTTTCCATAATGGATATTATATGTGAAGCAAGCAATTTTGCATATCAAGATGACTCAAAATTTGAAATCTCAAAATCAGACCTTGCAAGTGCTATACAACTTGTTACCGTGCGAAAAATTGTTAAAGAAAGCAAATTATATGCCTATAAACTTTTCATCCTACATTATTTCAACAACTGTTATATTAATTTGCTAAGAGTTTTTTTAGGCGTGTCGTGGACGTGATTTCGAAAAAGAAAATTGTAGAGAGGGAAGAAATAATATTAGACAATGAGCCATACAATGAAGAACAGTTTTCGAAATGTACACCAGAATCTGTATCGCTTCGGATAGTGATTACATTCCATCGCCTAAAAAGATCAAATGACATCCAGGAACTTATTCTTACAGTACAAAAGAAATAGCTGTAATTAATGCAAATAGTCTCTATTATTACTTTAAAAATGATATTATTATGGTTAATTATTTTTATAAAGTTCATTTACAGTTGTTCATTCATAGCATATTACGATCATTTTTTTTTGCATTCCTTCAATAATAATTACGAAAAAAAACTACAATCAATGGGAAAACTACAATTATGTTTAAAAAATGATACATTTAATTTCTATATACAGAGTGTTTCTATATGGAAGGAGAATAAGTACATAGTGTGAATCCATGCATCAATAGAATCAAAACGTTCCCTATCAAAAATGTTGACAAATCAAAATTTAAATTGAGTCGTTACATCATTTATGAACTTTCTGCGCCAACACTTCACATAACTGTGCTACGCCACGAAAAAACTGTTGAGATTAGGTAAAGTTTTCTGCCAGCTTTAGAAATTTTCTCGTGGTGTTCAGACCCTTAAGAACTGGATTTTTGACATTTTGCATGAAGAACTTTTTATTTACTTTGATGTAAAGAATCACATCAAAGTAAATAAGGTACTTATCTTCCTTCCATCACATCAAAGTAAATAAGCACTAGGTACTTATCGTCCTTCCATTTAGAAACTCCTATATAATAAGGAAAATTTCTGGGGGAAAAACATCGTGCCCTCCATAGGAATCGAACCCCTGTTGTTTTCATCAGAAGCTAACGTGTTACCATTTCGCCACTTTACGCTGTTAACTGCGTTCTGCAACAATGTAAGTATTTCTACTAAATATGAATTGGTAAACAACTTATTGAGTTTTTTTAATGTAAATTTTGAGAAGTGCGTCAAACAGCTTACAATGACAGACTAAATTGAAATAATCTACTCGTACAATTTTTTTTCATCAAAATAGGTGAGTCAGAGTATTTGGAATCTCCTTGTTAGTAGGATGGTCACTGCTAACAGGCAACTGATACGATGCCAGATGACATCAAATTTTAACCAGGGTGATGCCATAGCTGTATCAATGTGAACGGTGGAATGAAATCTAGTGTCCATGGGATATGGAAGGAGAAGACCCACGAGGATAGCTTTTTTAACTACAAGATGTTATCAGCAATGTCTCTCCTGGGCCCATAAACAAATCGAGTGGATACTTGACAACTGGAAACGTGGGAACTGGTAGCTGATACGAATTGATGTTAGTGCTGAAGTGTACTGCAGACATCATGAAGGCTATGGACCCAATTTGTCAAGCATGCACTTTTGCAAGCTGGCGGTGATTCCTTAATCGGCAGTTGTGGGAAGCTCTCCAGCAGGAATGGTTGGTAATGTCTTCAGATGTCTTCCACCGCCTTGTGGAATCAATGCCACGTCGAACTATGGCAGTTTGCTGGGTTAGAAGAGGTCCCACACGTTACTAATTGCTATCCCTCGACTTTTGGCATGTGAGTGTACTCAAAGTATTAGCGTCATGTATAGTTACTTTTGATCAGCACTCTAGAAGAAATTTAATAGTAAATGATCCTGCTTTCTCTGTTAAAATTAATTCCGAGTTGTTACTCACATGCATTTGGTCTGCCTGTGTATTTATTAAACTCCCATCCCTAGTCTTTGGAAGTATTTTCAATGTTTTACGGCTGAATCACGCATTCTCTTTTCTGATTTGATCTAACTGGTTAATTCACGGGCTCCTGGTCTGCTCTCTTTGAGCTGTCATATTTTCTTCACAAAAATGCTCGGTGTGTTCCTCATAATGACAAGAAAAGCGTTCCATTCTTCTAGGACTTTTTACACATATTGTTATTAATTCTTCTTTTTATACCAGATACATTCCAGTATCCTAATCTATTACTCTGCAGTCTATGATCAAGCCTATTCTGTTTTTGGCCTGTTATTCACATTTCCTTTATCTCAGGTGGTTGGTCACAATGAAATTTCATTTATTGCTCCCAGTTTTAGTTGTTTGGTTTCATCCACCCTCCTGCTAATTAACACATTGTTATGTAAGTCGATTTGCATTCTGCTAATTATACGTCCACCTTTCATACTGATTTTCACCCACATTTCTTCACCGCAAATGTTAAGTCAAATTTTCCTGTACTTCATAATTAACGGCTTTTTCCGTATTATCTGGTTTCCTAAATAATAATGTTTTCTATAAACTTCGTTGCAATCCCTCTAAAATTTATCTATAATATTTTCTTCTAATATCTGTTTTGCAAATGCTCTTTAAACATCTGCTTTCTGGCCTATCCCCTCTAGCTGAATCATTGTTTTCTTTCCGCATGCATGATTAATCATTGTATAATCTCTAATATTTTCTATTCTTATCTGACAGCATTCTGAAAATAACCTTTAACTTCTGCCCTTTAGCTCTTTGACAAATCATTTTATTATCTTTTTCTTAAATTTGACATACCAGAGCCTGATCATTAATTCGTTTCAAGGAAATAGTTTGGAGATAGCCCCGTATCATTTGGTTTATTTTTGAGAGCAACAGAAATTCAACTCATTCTATCGGCAAAATCTTTCTCAATTTTCAGGATATTTGCTTGGGCTTTTTATATGAGTAGGTACATTTGGCTAAAAAGTTATGCAAAAGACAATTTGGTAACGCATGCGCAATTAAACATTATTTAGTAAAAATGATCCAATTTCATCAAATATTTATTATATCACTATTTTGATTGCAGAGTGTTGTCTGTAGTGTAGTTTGTCAAATCTCCTGTAAATGGCATTGCATTAGGTTGAAAATCCTGCGTGTTATAAACAAAAAACTTAGGAAAACATTTCGACCTTTTTAAAGAAACCTTTATATCTCCATGAATATACGTGCTATTCTCATACAAATAAACACAGAAAAGTAGAACAAGCCTCTTATGCATTTCAAGCATTATTTTTTACAGGGTGATTCCAAATATTATTTTTTTGGTTCACTTCTTTGCTGGTTCCCTACTTGCTTTCGGGCGAAAACCTTTGGAGAAATATATGAGGTGTAACAACCTTTATACACCCCTTAAATTTCAGGATAATTCGTCAAGTATTTTTGTAGATATTCGACAAAACGTCTAAAATCGACAGTTTCAAATTACTTTCTTTCAATCAGTGTGTATAATAATATATATATTGGAAATATGAATCTTTAAACATCAGGTATTGATTTTTCCATCAAAAAAGTTGAAGGAAAAATTCTGCACAGTTGAAGTTCCTGCTTCGAATCCAGGTCGCAGAGTTTTTCTTTCCATTTTTCAAAGGAAATATCCTTCCCTGATGTTTGGAGCTTCATCTCCAGTATACATTTACTATTTAAAAGCTAGCATGTTTTTACAATAATATATTAAACATGTCAAACATGAATATTAAATTTGTAACAAAATATCATTAATAGCTCTATTTTTTTATCTAGGAGAAAACACCTTCAATGCCAATTTGTTTAACTAACCTTTATATTTTTTTCATCAATAACGTTTATATTTGCCATATTTTTGCCTCTCTTGTACTATTCCTTATACGTATATTAAAGGACCTATTGTAAGGCTGCCTGCAGGCGAAATCAATCATCAAAACCAGTGTGAAATTTGGTGGAAGATCTAATGAAGAAATGGGAATTTGCTTCAGCAAAAATAATTAGTTAATAATTTTGCCACCAAAGGGCATTTTATAACTGATTACACATTTAACGACATATGTATAATAGTTTAACATGTTCAACATATGTAAAACGGCCTACTAACATGTTCCACTTGACGGCCATCATTTTCAGATACCATCTGTAATCACAAAATGGCATGTTCCACAGCTGACCAAAGTGTGTGCAGCGAAATTTTGTGCACTTGGCATGAAATGCTGTTTTTAGGATCAGGTTAACTTATTGGATTTTCATTACTTACCAGATGTTTAAAATGTTTATAAAGTCAAAAGTCGCATGGAAGTGTGGCCACACATGGAGGAATTGATGGCTGATGAGACATTCTTCTGTAAAACGTTGTCTATCAATGCAATGTGTGCAGGAGTTTCGTCTTGCATAAATTTTATAGGTAACAGCTGCTGCATGGTGGCACACAAATTTATATTTTTACTACAAGTATTCAATGTAAAATGCTCTCTGTTAGCGAAATTCGTAACTAATTTTTTATTTCACTGAAATAAATTCCCATATCTTCATTACGCTTTCCACAAAATTTCACACTTTTCTGATGACTGTTTGAAAGTGAAAATATTTGTTTTTTAACCTCCTTCATTTTTCAAAAAGGGGTTTATAAGCATTATTCTACAAACTCCACCTTAATATAAATTAAATAATATTTAATTTTTTACCTTCATTTGTGATGGGAATATCAAAATTAAATACTCCCAGAAGAGTAGAATGTAACAAAGTTTCAGTAATTGCTTTTTTGATCAATTTTGTGCTTTCCTTGTGATAAGCCATTGGAAATGTACAGGTAAAAATTTGGAATTCAAACAATCCTAAGGGGAAAAATTTTATAAAGTTTGGAATTATCAATGATTTTAACAATCTTAATATCTAGATTCTGAGAAAATACGTAAAAGATAATAACTATTTATTTTGTACTCTATGCATTAAATGTTTATTATATCATTATTATTATTATTACTATTATTATTATTATTATTATTATTATTATTATTATTATTATTATTATTGTTATTATTTATACAGTCATGGATGGACTACTCTTGATTGTTTCTACGTTCCATCCTGTCTTACTGCTGACGAAATCCATACCTGGAGGATACTTCCCTTTTTGACTGGAATGAAGTCTTCAAAGTGCAGCAAACTGCTTTTTAAAACTTTTTACGGATATTGTTAGACAGCACATCACCATATAAATATTTCCTGCTCAAAGCTGAAATGTTCACGCCGTGGTTTTCCTCCAATTTAATTCGTCTTATCAAGCGCAAAAATGCCTTGCATAAAATTCTTTATAAATATTTGCTTTGCTTCACATTATTTATAAATATTTGCTTCAGCATACCTTACCCTCTTTTCCTATCTGCCTTACTGGTTTTCTTTTTGAAGGGTCTGTGGTCACCAATTTTTTTTGGTTAACTTACAAACAGCAGGGCCAGACTGGTGCTATTTAATCTGAATTTTCTAAAGATTTTGACACTGTTCAGCATGGTCGTTAAATAAATAAATTGAAACTGATTGATGTCAGAAACAATTTTCTAGCGCTCCAGAATTACTATATTTCCAGCAGAAACAATATGGTTCGCATCAATGGTAACTGCTCACACCACTTTCGTCTGACCTACAGTCTCCTTCAAGGCTCAGTTTATACCTTTGACCTTACTTATCATATCATGGATTCTGGTATTGTCATGCATGGCTGATGACACATAGATCTTTAGTACCATCACTTGTTTTGTGTCTTCAATGGAACATTAATCGATTGGAAGATGGGTCTCAGGAGAATGGGCTTAGGATTAATCACAACAAATGTGCCATATTGTCTCTACCAAAAAAAACTAACCCCATTAACCTGTCTCCAATTCTACTATCGTCAGTCAAAAACGTGATCTTGGAGTCATTCTTCATGACGAGCTTGCCCTTAATTCGCTTACTGATCACGTACCACTAAAGCTCGACATTGTGCAGGAGCAATTATGCATCATGGTCATACGTTTTATACTCTTCAAACTTTTCTGTTGTTTTCTAAAACAATTGTGCTCCTGCAAATTATTTATTGTAGTGAGGTCTGGAATGGTTGCCCCAAGGACAAAATATTGTTTTTGATAGTGTGCAAACTATCTTGTGCTGATATCAAAGCTCAAAATTCACTAAGCATTATCACCATGTAACACCATTACGTGACATCTGATTCCAGAGATACGACTTTTACTATGGCAGATTATTAAAAGATCCATTTGTTGTGGATCGCTCTTTTAATGTAAATGTTGACTAAAAAATTCTTGCAACAAGCAGAAAAACTAAAAATATTTAATTAATTCAATCTGAGTTAAATTGCTATAAACAAGAATACTATTGAGATACATTCCTGTTGACATAAAACAAGGCCTTCCAAGAGCTCCTTGCTTTCATTAGAACACAACTTACAATGCTTCTATTTTTTAACAACAATAGGGGGAAAACACTTAAAAACTCTTACAAAAGTAACTCCATCTCTTGACACTACAAAACTTAATACGATAAAACTTAATCTTTTAAAAATATAAACTTAACGATACTGTTATAACGAGCTATCCCAACAAATCCCTCTTTTTTCGTTCTTGCAGTATAATAAAATCAAATAAATGTTAATTTAATATTATTTAAGTGTTTATTCAATAGTTTACCAGGAACATATTTTGTTAAAATGTCTGCTTCAAGATCTTTCGAAGTCACATACTTTATTTCAAAGTGTCCTTCTTGAATCTCGTCTCGCACAAAATAATGTCGACGATCAAAATGCTGATTTTTACGAGATGTCTTCAGGCTGTCAATCCAGGCAATGGCTGACTTACTGTCACTCCATATTGATATAGGATGTGCAAACAAAGTATCGAAACCTAGCTCACGCAAGAAATTCTTGAACCAAACGCCTTCATTTATGGCCTCCAAAGCATTGATCAATTCCGCTTCCATTGTCGAAATAGCCACAAATTTTTGTTTTCTGGAAGGTCAACTGATTACTGATTCTCCTAACTTCACAAAGAAACCATTAAACGAACGAGCATTCTTGGATGTACCCCTTGCATTGTTAGTCATGAGATATTGATTGCTGATCCCTGCCTTGTGTTGGGGCATTGCGTGTTGATACCTATTGTTGCACAAACTTTGCCTTGCATTGTTGGTCATGAGATATTTCTCATTAATATGCCCTGCCATAACCATGAATATCGATTTTTTATCGATATTTATTATTTTCCGAAATCTGAGGTAGACAGTGACCTTCCTAATGCTTTGAAGGTCATGTATGCGAAATTTCATTAAGATTAGAATAAAACTGTAGATTTGTATAAAAAACGTAAAGACAAACATCCTTCTTTATATATATAGACTAACAAAGGTACCTGGCGTTGCCCGGGATAATTACACTTGGATGTAAACAGAACAATCTCAAAAAATTAAATTAAATTTTGCAATATCTTAAAAATAAACACATGAAAATGCTTAGAATTAATACAGTAAAAATTCTTAATGAAAATTCGAAAAAATATCTTTTTAAAGGCTCACAATGGCTGAACCTCTCCAATGATGCCACTGCTAGTCTAAATAATTTCTTACTCACGTAATCTTACCTCAGACGTCTACTTAGTGTTATTGCAATTTCCACTCTTCTCTCGATGTGTTGAAGCAAAACATGGCCATTCATCACTTTGTGCAAGCTAGCTTTTGCCGATTCTTCTATTTACTTGCTTCCCATTTGCTCAATACATCACGGAGCTAAAGGAGTGCTTCCTCTGTCGTCTTTCCACTCTTTCTCAATAGTCTGCTAACTCTCCATTATCTCTAGTTACTGATCATTTTTAAAGATTTTCAAGATATTGTTAATACTAAGAACTCTCTTTTCTAAGAAAAGCCTGAATAACAGGAATTCTATGCATTGTTACAAATTGAAACTTATATATATTGCATCATCAGTTTATGTTCATTGTTATAATTCTTGGAAAGATTGCTTTAACATTACATCATCATTCTGTGCTCATAGTTATTGGTGAATTGCGCGTTGATACCTTTGTTGATGCGAACACAATGGGCCTATTGTTGCACTAACTTTACCTTGCATTGTTCGTCATGAGATATTTCTCAATAATATGCTTTGCCATAACCATGAATATCGATTTTTTATCGATATTTTTTTTTCCGAAATCTGAGGTAGACAGTGACCTTCCTCATGCTTTGAAGGTCATGTAAGCGAAATTTTATCCAGATCGGAATAAAACTGTAGATTTGTTTAAAAAACTTACCCACAAACATCCTTCTTTATACATATAGATAGATTTCATATTTCATTACCTTTCCATTCAAACGTTATAACTTGATTTTATTTGAGGCCTTTGGTCTTTTAGTAGAGCCCCAGAAGCCTACATCACATTGTTTGTTTACTGTATTTTTAGTGCGAAAATATAAATATGCAAAATATCAAGTTCCTAGGTCGCTCTGTTCAAATGTTTTAGCTTCAATTGTCTATGGGACCTCGAAACCTTCGGCAGGGCCGTAGAGGCCTATATCACTTTTCTTGGATATCGGTTTTATCTTTTTAGAACGCACTATAAATTTACGAAATTTCAGGAGTTTAGGCCTCTTTGTTCAAACGATAAGAAGGAACTATGAGAATCATACAAGTGGCCCATAAGGGGCCCCAGACCACTACAGAGGAGACGCTATATTTTTCCTACGTCCTCTGTATAGGCCCTACGAGTGTACAAAATTTCAAGCCTCTAGGTCAATCCTTTCAAAAGTAATGGTATGTGATATACACATTAAGCAGTACATACATACATCTGTACCTTAGTTAGTAGGGTTTTAGATGATGCTAAGACTCTAAAACAGAGCATCATATACAGGGTGAGTTTTTTAAAAGTGGCCCGGCGGGAAATGCTGCGCCGTAAATTTTCAAATGACTTGTCATTCATGTGATATGCGCAGTTGATAATGCGCAGTTGATATTGCGCAGTGCCGAGAGTGACATTGCGTCCATGGTAGTTGTTTG
>JAHWFO010033718.1:0-56802 GCA_023313115.1 Rhysida immarginata
TATCTCGAGGTTTGTTTATGGTGAGAGATTTTTCCCTTTTTATACAAGTTATCACTCCAAATTTCTCAGAAATGAATCTAATGAGCATATGCAGTTTCAATTGGTGAATCTGAATGACATCTACCAACATCTTGTAAAAATACATGACTACCCGACCAACAATTATACCAACCAAAAATAATTGTTAAACATTTTGGTTAAAAAAAATTAGCACACATTAACTGAATAGAACAGCTATCCAAGCGTCCATCAGAAGTATTCATGAACATGACATTCCACTTATTTCCAAACGCTGTTTGTGTATTTCCTTCCAGTGAGTTTACAATAATATACACTGGCAGCGCATTTATACGGTTCCATCTTTTACCTGTCCGTATTTTTTAAACTTCCCATCCGCTTCTGCGCAATCCGCCTCTGATTGTCTGGAGAGTTTTCGTTGGTAAAAAGTTTTTCCGCATTCACTTTTTATCGATTCGTGCATCTGTGGCATTGAGACTGAATCTTTCTTTTTTTTTCCCTATCTGTCTGCTTCTTCCTATCTCTTTTATTCTATTTGTCCTTCTCGTTTTTCTCCTACCACCACCTCTGTTTCCTTCCCCTCCCTCTTTAGCTTTTCCCTTCCTCCCACACGGCTACCCGTCACTGACAGACCCTTTTCCCAGTCGTTTCACCTGTCACTTGGAATTCACCAATCACTGTCAGCGAGGAAACGAAAGTCTTTCAGGGAACGTGACGGACATAATAACTGGACGCTTGGGTGGCAAATAGATTCGACCCATTTGCTTGTGTTTAGCACTTTTTTAAGTTCGTGGCTTTCACACGAGTGCACGAGATAAAGCTTTTTTTTTCTTGTCTACGCCTATTACCCTTTCGATTACTTTGATAAAATTGCGTAAATCTTATAAATAACTTATCTAATCCAAAAATCCACAAAAAATGTGGAATTTCACCACCAATCAAGCAATTTATCTCTTCCGTAATTGCTATACCTCATGTTAATATCAAGATTGTTTGTATGTGAGAGTATTTTGTTTCTGATTTAAACTCATTCAATTTTATTCGCGAATCGAGGTTTTCTTGCAACCTAACCTATGCTGTCACTTATGTCACTTGCATCACTTTTTTATCAATAGTTTTCATGCCACACTATCTTCTACTTCTCAATGGACTGACGAACAGAAATGAGCAGTCTTACTAACAAGGACGTCCGGTATTAATCTTTCCACGAACTATGTGAACTCTAAATAAAGTTTCCCTTGAAACTTTTCGTAATATAGGATTCCAGCTTATTACATGATCGCAAGGAAATTCATATACAGGGAATCCGGAAAGTCCTACACTATAGACGAATTCACAAGTACTTGTTCAATATGTCCTCCGGGTCTATAGGCCTCGGTGGAAAGTGTTAGTTCATTCCGTCCAGAAGGCGATGACGTCGTCCTTAAGCTGGCGGCAGAGTGCGCATGCGTCAAGTTGCTCAATGTTCCCTCTCAGCTTAGCTCAGAGGAGGAGATAAGAAGTACAAAAAGAAGGCGCTCCGTTCAAAAGTGAGAGTGTGTGGAGTTCGAAAGTGAGTTGTGGAGTTTAGTATCCAAAATACTGTCCCATAAATAACTATTTTACCGTAGATTCTTTTAATAGATTAAACTAATCCTATTGTATATGATGTATTAGTAAAGTTTCCCTTTTCTGTTTTGAGTGTGATAAAGTTTCCCTTCGAGCGAGCGATACAGGGATGGACCCCCCCCCCCTTCATCTGTTCTTGGTCTGTACGTATGTACGTACCAATAATAAAAAAAATTCCTTCTGGTATGTATGCATTCTTGAGTTATAAAGGTTTTTTATGCCCCCCCTCCCCAAACATTTTGTTTCATTTTTTTTTCTCTTTTCATGTCAAAGTGGGAGGCCTAAGGGAATATACCGTTCAACCATTTCAATTTATTTTTGAAAGTTTTTATTAAAAAAGAAAGCCCGCAATTTGAAGAACTTCTGAACACAGATGAGGGTGATGGGTGAGGCGCTCCGTTTAAACATAAGTTTGTTCAGAAATTTAGTATCCAATATATTATCCAATGAATAACTATTTTACCATAACCGTGGTTATCCTGTGTATTAGTATATTAAAAAAAAAAAAAAAGTTTACTTCTGGTTCAGTCTAACGAGTTTTTAAAACTTTTATCCTTGAAAAGTTAAGTCATAAGAATAATAAAATAAGAATAATAAAATTTTACTGACAAGATTATCCGTTTTTAACGCGGAGAAAATTTGAGTTATATAAGCAATTTATTAATTGTGCTGAATATGAGCAAATAAAATTAATATACATATGCAAAAAATGTCGATTATTCATTAAGTTTGCGAGGTGGTGACAATTATTTAAACACAAGCACTTTCAGGGCATACAAACACTGAATTTTTTTTATTATGTGGTAATTTATTCGAATCAAAAAAAATATTTTCACTGATGCTTATTATTATTCTGAAAAACAAACTTTTTTGTATTTTAAAGTTCATATGAGGATCAGATAAAAAATGCCTAAATTAACACAAAAATCCGTTTTATAAAATACAAAATTAAAAATTTTTACTTTTCTTTATTTTAAGTTATGGGTTCAGCCAAGGTTAAGTTAAAATATTTCAATGGAACCAGGAAACTGGAGACTCAAATAATCTCAAATAGACTCAAAGAAACTATGGTGAAAACTAGTAACAGGAAAACTGAAGATCTTCTTCAAATAGTAAATTTACTAATTATTATTGTGGCCTCTTTTTTTAAATAAAAGTACTAAAATAAAGTGTTTTTATTTCGGGTGATCGCTTCTCGAAGGATAAAACTCGTCAGACTAAAAACGGAAAAAGGAATCTATTTCAGAAATCTTTACTAATACATTATATACAATACGATTAGTTTAATCAATTAAACACGCTTATAGTAAAATAGTTATTTATGGTAAAGTATTTTGGATACTAAAATCCACAAACTCTCACTTTTGAACGGAACGCCTCACTTATATCTCCTCTCCTCCTCGATGAGCTGAGCTGAGGGGGAGCAACTTGACGCATGCGCGCGCTGCCGCTCAGCGATGACGTCATCGCCTTCTGGACGGAATGAACTAACACTCTCCGCCTCGGTGTACAATTTGTTACTTTATTAAGCCTAACTGCAATTTGTTATTTCTTGTAGTGGAATGGACAAAGTATTGTACTTCTTACAATCCGACCCGACTAAATGTTTCCATGCAGCTATAGTCAAAGTCATAAATAAATCCCCTAAATTCAAATATCTTCGTACAAGCACCCCTATGAACCTACGCTCTCCTGTCTTCAATGCCTTCATAAAAATCCACAAACTCAACTCCCCAATCTATCCTGTAATCAATTACACCCCTGCCCTAGCCCACAAAGTCGCTAATATTCTATCCAAGTATCTGCACTCCCTCAATATTCTGCCCGATACCCATAACATTCGCAACAGTCTCGAGCTGACAAAACGCTTTCAGAAGATTGAAGTCCTTGAACATTGTAAATTTATACATCAATGTCCTCGTCCTACCAACCCTCAAAATCCTCGAGTGTCTCTTGTTCACCTCAACCAAGCCAAAGCAAGACGATGTAGACATCTATTCAATCCTAGACATCATACTCAGACAAAATTACTTCTCGTTTAATAATTCTGTTTACCTGCCGACGTCCGGCCTAGGCATAGGCTTTCCCTTAAGATCTTTCCTGTCCGAAGTATATCTTCAAGCTTTAAAAGCCAATCATATCCAACCGATCTTCGACATGATAGCATCATCGGTTATCAGCTATATGTGGAAGATATATTTATCGTATACGACGACCGATACTCTACGCCAGCACGTTTAATAACATTGACCCGTCCATCCGGTTCACCCTCGCCCTATTTCTCGCCCTCCGTATCTCAAAGGACCCTATGAACAAACGGTTCACCTTCAGTATTTATTCAGCCAATCACCTCTTCCAACCTTATTCATGCCTCCTCTGCCCATCCTAAATCCCACAAATTCCGTTATATGATTGACAGGGGAAAGTCAGAACCATCTGCACCTTGGCATTTTGTAAAAGCTATCCAACCAGTCTTATCACTGGCCTCCTACTTGCTATTCGTAGCAATTAGATTTTAATTTAACTGAATCCTTTGGACTCTGATTTTGTGCTTCGGTGTTTCTCCAGACTTTTATGGTTTGAGACTTTTTCGAAAGAATCCCATCCCCAGACAACAACCAGGGAGACCCCCGACTCGACTTCCCCAACTGTGACTTTATGGTCAGCATGGCCTTGCTCATGCTCCTCGAACAAGCCGTGGACAATTTTGGCAGTATGGCAAGGAGCATTGTTGAAAGGTGCCATCACGCTGAGGAAACACTGTCGACATGAAGGGATGTAGTGTACCTGGTCTGCGACGGTCGTCAGGTAACAAAAAGCAGTCAGTATACCCTCCAGCGGTATCAGTGGTCTCAGACTATACCACGAAAACATCTCCCAAACAGTCACACTTCCCCCACCAGCCTGTCATCTACTAATGCTGGTGTCGGGATGCCTGTTCTCAGATGCTTCCCGGCGAATTCTCCATCGTCCGTCCACTCTGTTCACCAGAAACCCTTTGCCACTCGGCCGAGGTCCAATGGCGATAATGCATTGCGAGTTGGAGGCGTTTTCGGCGATGTACAGGCGTCAACTTGGGTGCTGTTACCATATGCCTGCTCCGGAGCCCCAATCTCAGGAGGGATCGTTGCACTGTCTTGGTGCTGACACGCCTAGTGGCCCCACTGTTCATTTGCTGTGTCAGTTGCTCAACAGTGGCCTCGCCTCTAGGATCGATGGCTCGTGGGGCCCCACAGTTACCTCTTCGGTTGCTCGAAACTGTCGTACACCTTCACAACGGCAGGCCTAGAACAGTTCACAAAGGTGGCCGTTTCTGAAATGCTGCCCCCCCTTGGCCCGATAGCCAATGATCATCCCCTTTTTGAGATCCGATAGGTCACTTGCTCTGCCCATGAGGGCGACAATTGCTGTGTTAACGGATGCTATTACACATCTGCTGTTGTCAGCTCTTAATGATATGCAATGCTTTTTCATCTGCATACTAGTGATGTCAAGATCCGGATAATTCAAGATCCGGATATCCGGATCTTTTTTTCGGACCTAGGTCCGAGATCCGAGATCCGGATCTTGGTCAGAAATCCGAGATCCGGATCTTGGATCCGAGATCTGAGATCCGGATCTTGGGTCCGAGATCTGAGATCCGGATCTTGGATCCGAGATCCGAAATTCGGATCCTATATCAGGAAATTGTGTATATGCAAACTTTTTCTGAAAGCAGTTTATAAATGCTTTTATTAAGTGATAGCCTACTCCTCTTAAGTCCTAATTAGTCCTTAATACGCATCCAGGGAAAGGATCCGAAATCCGGATCCGATATCCGAGATCCGAAATCCGGATCCGAGATCCGAGATCCGGATCCGATATCCGAGATCCGAGATCCGGATCCGGATATTTCTAGATCCGAATCCGGATATTTTCAGATCCGGATCAGAGATCCGGATCCAACGGACATCACTACTGCATACCATGGGACGTTCCAACATGTTCGAGGAGAGGTGGTCATATTAACGTGTCCCGACCCTGTATATTCGTAATCGGCAGAAAACATATTGCCGAAATCACCCACGTTCATTCCGTGAACAAGAAAGTTCTTAAATTTGGTTGGCCAATGTTACTGGGACTTTACTTTAAACAAGAAATCGTCTAACAGCAAAACAAAAAAATTAGGTATCGTCTAACCAATTAAGCGACTGTGGACAATAAAGCCTTACGCTATCTACATGTCCTTTAGTCTGGTTAAAGCATTTACCTAGTTTGCAGTTTGGGACAATCTGTTTTCTGCCATGACGATCTGTAATTTTCCTGTGAATTGTTGAAATGGTTAAAAAATTTAATTGCTGATGAGCTTACTTAATAACGTCGCGTTTTAAAAAATGCACGTGGTGGTACAACCTCTCTTAATAACGATATAATTTTACTGTAATAAACACTAAGCGATTTTGATGCTTTCCCATCGGCCACTTTCCTCATTAGCTGTTCAAGGTGTTGACCAATCATAGCAAGACTTTCGACCTATGAACGTTGTAATGAGAGGATAGCTTACCTAGGGAATGTAAAATTTGAACGTTATTTTAAAATGTACGTTACAGTGAGGTACTGTTTCACACTCAATAACACGAAGAAGTTTGCCTCTTAAGGTCGTTTTTGAAAGAGGTAATAATTACAGCTTCAATGTCATCTTCTGGGACGTTACATACTTTACCATCCAAGAACTTATTTTATGTGACTGGAGCATCGCGACATGTGAGGAAAGAGCAGCAAACATGATCCTGTGGACGGAGAGCAAAGTCGGATGAGAAAAGTTCATGGGAAAAGTCGGGGAAGGATAAAGATAGTGCAAGCAAACCGATGATCCACAATTAGGCGAATTATGTCAGACTTCAAGGTTGGCATGAAAATACAGATCTCGGAACACACCAACTGACTGGCTCCTTGAACAAGAAAGCATTTCTGTTGGCACAAGCAAGGGAACATAAATTGAAACGGATCGCAAGTGATAGTGAGGGAAAGGTTCCATATTTGCAGAAAACAGCTTCCTTCAGGACGATAAGGGTGCAAGGTAATGAGCACGGTGTTACAGTGTGGCAATATTTTCCTAGCCCACGTTAGGACTTTGATATCCATAGATTAGCGTTTCTCAATTTGGGTATCGCAAAATTGTAATGCAATGTATCCTCAAATGCTTTTCATAACAATAACAATCGATTCTAATGACACTGTGAACTTAGATAACAAATATTTTAAAGCCATTACACTTTCGACGCATTATCGCGTATCCGTTGACATTGCAAAGATCGAATCAAAGTTGAGCAAAATCTAAATTTCTATGTTCGCACGAAAGCCTCGTGATTAAAAAACGTCATTTAACGTCACTCGAAATCCGTTCTCAAATTGAACTGTCAAACGTAAAATTGATAGCGCGGGTCTTCGTTATTTTTAATTTAGATAAGAGACATCTCAAATCCCTTCATGGCTAAAAATCACTTATTTCAAATTGTCTCCGTGACATTAAAGGGTTGAGAAGCTACCACTTAAATCCGCGATATGTCCCTCAAGACTGCAGTATGAAATTGCCAAATGCAGGGAATTGAGAAGTTGCTTCGTCTTTGTTGCTGCAATATTAAAGAGTTTGTTCCGATGATTATGAAGCTTTTGAGATACTTAAGCTGTAGTCAGAAATGGAGGGGACTTTTTATATAAGGCTTTAAAAATTTTTTTATCTATATTTTACGAAAGTGACGATTCTCACCTTTGCATGAAAAAGAAATTGCTTGTGTGCCTTTTAAAAAAATCTCCTGATGAAAAAAAATACCTAAGATGATTGGAAATTTTTCCGGGTTTGTTCCGCTCTTCAATATATCAAAATTGTATCTATAAGCACTAGCTCTTCGTTTTTTAACCTTGAATGCTCTATAAATGAGAGTTTTGAGGATCCCACATATCACAATCCACAATCCGAACTCGTTAATTTATAAACCTCATATCCTTTAAAAATATTCCCTTTTGTCTCATACTTATTCTTTGTTCCGAGCGCAATTCCAAATCCATAGTTCTGGAAAGTGGTGAACTCCTCTTGTCTCTTCCTTTCTTCTTCATTTCAGGAGCATACCAATCAGGACAACACTTCAGTGTCTCTAAGAATCGACTGCGTGAATAGTTGGGAAATTCATTAATTTCAAGTATCGTGTCGATCTCGGTTCTTCTAGCATTGTCAGTAATCGTGTAAGTTAAGCCCGGCGGAAAAGAGTTTAAAAGCTGTCATTTTCTACAGGAGGATTGGGAGTTATAGGTGATAATATTCAATTTCATAGACAGTTTCCTGGGTATTCAAATTCTATTTACCTACTTTTAGAGGGGGCAGCAGCCTTATGGAGATTCTCCATATAGTCTAGCCACTTAGTTCTAGGCCGAGCCCTTAGTCTCTTAACCACTAGCTTGAAAAATTGTAACTGCCTAGAATGACTAGTTTGTGGCATTCATATCACATGTCCATACCAAGGAAACTGAAATCTCTAAATGCGGAGAAGTAGCGGCTCAACACCTAAAGACTCCCTTATTGTGCTGTTGTGCTTTCTATCTAGTAGGGTAACCCCTCTCACTTTTCAGGAATCACATTTCAACCACTTGTAGCGAAGATCGCACTCTTTTTGGTCATTGCCCAAATGAGGAAAAAGATAGCTTTGAAAATAGAGCTTAGCTCCGTTCACATTCTAGACATCATTAAGGAATTGCAAGAGATAGTAACAGCAAAAGCTCCTTATTCGATCCGGCATTTAATTCCACCAATACACTGATTGGAGGATACGTCCTTCTGGTAATACAGAGTCGAGTCACATTATTATGACCACCAGCTAATATCCCGAATAACCGCCTTTAGCGGCACGGACAGCAGCTAGACAGCGTGGGAGTGAGTCAATAAGATTCTTGTAGCTGTTGCCATGTAAAATGTAAAGCATCCGATAGCTGCTGAGGGGTATGCGGTGGTTGTTCCATAGCACGCACATGATGATCGAAGTGATTCCAAAGGTTCTGGATTGGGTTGAGGTCTGGGGAATCAGGGGGCCAGGGTAGTACTTGGAACTCTTGGTCTTGTTCCTCAAACCACCCTCGAAAAATTGCAGCCGCATGACACGTCGCATTGTCTTGCTGGAACGTGTACTTGAAATGCAATTATGGATAAATAACCAATCGGTTGAGAGTGCCTTCCACAGGTATCATTGGGCCCAGACAATGCCATGAGAAACTCCCCACACAAGGACGCTGCCACCACCAGCCTGGATTCGATGCTTCTTCTCGGAGGTTTCTCACCTAACCCGCCAGCGGCCGTCACTTCTGTGGAGCAGAAATCGTCACTCATCGGAGAAGGCAACCTTTTTCAAGTCAGAAGTGGTCTAGTTTCGATACTGCTAGGCAAATTGAAGCCGATTTGGCGATGAACCTTCGTCAGCATGGGTGCGGTAACCATCCGTCTGCTGCGGACGCCCATACGTAGCAGGGTCCTCTGTACTGTGGTTTTGGAGACATGTCTGGTATCAAGTCTCGTTTGTTTGAGCGGTAAGTTGGTCCACTCTTCGGTTGGCCACTCTTCAGTTGGCCTTTACACACCTTCACAGCCGACGTTCACCTCTCTCATCAATGGCTCGTGGTGCTGCACAATTCCCATACAGTTTATTTTGAACGGTCCCATTTTCCCAGTCATGGAACACTTTAACTACAGCAGCACGAGAACAGTTCACAAACTGCGCGGTTTCCGAAATACTGCCACCCTTGGCCCGAAAGCCGATTATCATCCCCTTTTCTAGATCTGATAAATCACGTTTCTTACCCACTGCAGCAATGAGTAATGTTTTTAACATAGTGGAAACCTACCTTATATGGTCACCTAACCAATTCCCAACACATGACATAGTTCCTCGGCTGGGCAACCCCGAAGACAAACGCAGTCTGACTCGACCCTGTATACAGGATGTCCACAAGAAGCCTTCCTGATATTTCCTATGTAAGCCTGCTGTGTGGAGCCCATTCTTTGCACTCAGAATGTCCAGTCGATATTCAATCTCAATCTTTGTGTTGTGTAATATGTCTGGCGGCTTCCACAATTTTCTGGCAAAGATCATGAAGGTCACGTATGTTTGACAAAGCCCCACAGGAAGAAATCCAGAGACATTATGTATGGAGATCGCGGTGACCAAATCAATAAAATTCAGTTGGATCTTTTTGTCTTGATTGGCTTCTGTCCGTTATAAATACTCAGCATGTTCTATTCCAAGTCAGTTCTCTCAAGTTCTCTCGAGGTGCTCCTTGGCTGCTGAATGATGAAAGTAAAGCTTTCGAAATGCGCTTACAGACTCAGGTTGTATTTTTTCATTTTATTTTCGGTCTTTTTCTTTTTGTTCATTTCCTGTTTCGTTGTGGAAAAAGAGTTTTATTTTATTCTCAAGTTAATCATCTGCATTATCCACATAAGATTTCTAGACAATTTGTTCCTATGGAGTCGGAGTTATAGAGGTGGCAGTTACTTGTTCTTTAGAACTATGGCAACATATGGCATGTGATAAATCATTCGATCGGAAATGATGAGAAAAAAAAATGAAATATTTCGTATTCATTTTCTAAAATGAAAATCAATTTTTTGACTAAAAAATTGGGAAGGAGTTAAAAAGTGCAGACAAAAGAGTAAAAATAGATGAATTCAGAGCTTCTGCTACTTTTCTATACCTTCTTCGAGAGGATTAATTTCTTGTTGATATAGGAAACAATAAACAGTGTTGCTGTTGAAAAGAAACGGGTTATTAAAAAAGAACAAGAAGAATATATCGAATGAGTTTGGCTGTGAGCAGGGTTGCCAGATTGAGCTACTTTTCACAATTTGGGCTTTTTTTTCATAAACTGCGACAATTTGGGAGACGTTTTATCTGTATTTGTGAATTTTTGGCGATAGAGCAGATGTATATAGCATTGTCGGCCAAAGTATATGGATTTACCTCTTGATCTCGTATCTACCGATGATATGCATTTACCAACTGTTGAAAATCAGTGGCAAAACATGTTGTTCATTGATTGACAGTCATGCTTTAATGATAACATTCTCGTGATCAGCATTGAATTCGGACAAGGACTATTCACATACAAAAATGCAGGTGGCGATTTCATATTCAAGAACATTGCAACCTTTGCAGTAAGAATTCTTAGCTTTCCAATAATATGACTGGAGAGAATTCTCAGCTTTCAAATGGAGAGAGTTTTTCAAGATTGAATATAATTAAGAGTAAAGCAAGAAATATGATGCAATTAAAAATGCTCAGCTCAATTTTAGCAATACATTCACAGTTACATCTGAATAACACCTGTTGTACCAGCTTCTAGGTTACGAATAATGTGTTAAATAAATTCAACCAAAATATGCACAGCTGAATGATGGAAACAATGAACAGCTGAATGATGGAGCAATTAAAATTTGTGTATAATAAAAATGTTAAATTTTAAGCTTTTCGATTGCGCATTTTCATTATTAAACAAGAACGCTTACTTTTGTATACCAATGCAAGATATTTGGGCGACATTTAATGACGATTTTGCTACTTAAGATCAAAAAAATCGGGCAAACCTGATTGTGAGAAGAGGATATGAACGGAATGGGTCAGGCAATCGAAGTTTAGAATGGCTGGAATATATTACTCGGATAAGACACAAGTAATTCATTTTTGAATCATTTTGATGAAAACTTGATTCTAGTTGAAATCCAGGAATTTTATACAGAGGATTCAAACATTGAATTTGACGCAATAGTTTGTTCATGCGATCTTTTTCTTAGGATGTTTTCAAATCAAGAAAACAATTCTGGGTCTGAAGAAGGATTGAATCAGGTAATTGCTTATTGCCTTTATTTGAGTCACTATATAAGTCGCAAAGTCGCGTAGAAATGAAAGCTGAAATAGTTATCTGAAGAAATTTGGTAATTCGTCTATGGACATTTAGGCACTTGTCCCAGCATTTCATGAGCAGCGAAGAAGGTTTCTGCTTGGTATCTTAGCCATCTGGAAACATCCAGACTGACTTCCTCCATATCCTGGAACCGGTGACCACCCAGGTGATTCTTCAGTGAGCCTAAGAGGTGAAAATCGGATAGTGCCAGATCATAACAACATAACTTAACCTTGTGACAACATAAGTCTGCTTGCGTGATGTTCTAGTCGATAGTTACTCCCACGCATCGATGCAGGCCCGCCGCCAGAAATGTTTGGGCCCCTGACAACTGGGTACGTGTGGGCCCCTCTGGGCTCTGCCTCGTGCCTGATCAAGCGTGGCTGACGAGGCCCCCCTTCCGTTGGGGCCCCGGACTAGAGTCCCATTTGTCCCCCCCTGGCGGCGGCCCTGATCGATGCAAAGTTAGACGAAGCTGCAACAGGTCTGTCGTGCTTTTTGTACCGGTGGAATAGCTACCACTATCCGGTCGCGGCTATGTTCTGCCGTGTCTTTTGAAGCTGGTCTATGTCGCACTACTTAAATCCTCTCGGTCACAAGTGTGGCTCAGACTCCAACCTTCTCGCCAATCTGTTGAGAGTGGTGCTTTGCGCTGGCTTTACTTGTGGTCTGAAAATACCTTCCAGCAGTGGTCTTTGAACATTAGAGTGACTTAGGGTCCTACCTTGCATTTGTTCAGTCTCATTTGGGCTCTTGCGTTTGCTTACCTCTTGATCCAACTCTTGCGTTCTAATTCTTCAAGATCCAAATCACCTATGTCTTTGTTCTCGTGCACTACTCCTGAGGGAGGTCAAACCACGTGACTGGGAGCCCATCCGAATAAATAAAAGCAATTAACACATTAGGTTTGTTTATTTCCGATCGTCTCCGATGCATAAACTTTCAATTTTCCCATCAACGGCGTCGTCTGCTGCCCTTTGTTAGCGCTCGATTAATCTAAACAAAGGGGCCTTTGCTAACTAAGCGAGTCTAAAATGTAAACAATCTTCGAAATCTTGCCTTTTAGAAAGAGATTGGCATGGGAAACGGTCGTCAATGATTATAATGAAATTCACAATGAATCAAATTCACAAAATAAAAAAAAAACAAACCTAAATCCTCACTGAATTTTTTAAAATGGATATTGCAATGTCAGCTTCTTATCCATACTTTACATTTATCTAGCTCAACTCTGTGGAAACCTATACCGTATTTTTGCGTCAATAACCTGCAAACGAGAAAAACCCGTGAAAATTACGTTTTTATGCAAAAAAATTACAAGCCCCGCACCCTTGTATTCCCCGTGAACTAGACTCACGAGAATATACTGAAATAACGGCATTTTCTTTTCGTATTTTAGCTATTAAAAGGATCTCTATGCTCCTTAATCTTATTATTTTTAAAAAATGCAAAATCGGGGTCCTTAACTTCGCGGATGGATGTCGCTGCAACGAAAGAAAAACATTTACAATTTACAAAAACAGTATATACAATATATAGTTCATTCTACATTACATTAATTCACTTTTATTTGAATTTTCCGCCGTCAAAAACTAATAGGAAAGTAACTTCTCAAAAAGATGGCAACGACAAATCTGCTTCGATCTGACGAAGTTGCATTCTGTGCTGACGAACTTCAAACGAAATTAGCTATAATATACATCACAGTACTTTAATTTTACAGTATACACAATGTACAATTCAATTTTTTAATTAAAGGCAATAATCTTCCCTGTAAAGTTCTAGATTACTAGTCTCTTAGACTCCCTCTGGTGCCAAGTTTGCTTAGTATATTCTATCATGGCGACTAGAGTGGTCGGGAAAGTTGAGAATCCGCCGTCATTGTAAAAAAAAAACAAACCCGCACCCCTCTCTTCAGGATGTAAAAACTGTATACCCCGCAGGTTATTGACGCGAAAATACGGTACACGTTCTAAAAGCATAACTATTGGTCTAAGGCCTCTTCTTTTGCGTAACAAAGAATTAGGATGAGTTTCATTGGAATTTTAAAATTGGTAACAGGACCTTAATTTTCATTTATTTTTAATGAAGTTTTAAAATACGAGGGTTGGGGCATAAGTCATGGCAACTATTTTTTTATTGTAGATATGTGAAGGGATCACAAACGTATATGTGTCGTGTGGAAGTTCTGCAGGTGTAACACCCACAAAAATTTTCGAAAGCGCGCGCGAAATTTTTGTCGTTGTTTTTTTTTATTTTTCGAAATTATCTTTTCCGTAGGACATGACGATGTCCTATAAGGAATGAACATTCGGTAATTTTGGGAGAACCCCGTGAATCAGAGGTGTTTTGACTTGGGAGTTTGTCGTCTTCAATTTACGGGAAGAGAAAAAGAAAAAGAGAAATTGAATGTCATATAATTGATAAAAAATTGATTACTGAAAATATAAAATTATTAAAACGTATAAGTTTATTGTTAAAACAAACAAAGGAATTGCAGCGATTGTTTCGTCCGCGGACAATAAGCACGTGAATGGAACCTTGCAGGCTTTGTTGGAGGAATGTTTTTTGCTTTTTTTTTAGTCTTCTCTTGGTCTCGATGTAGGGTAGTTGCTACCAAAAAAATGGCGTTGGACAACAAGGAAGTCGCATTTTTTTCAAGACATTGTCTTATAGAATGTGGAAGACTCGAAAATGAAGGAGTCTACATTGTGTCGCGTATCCAGTCTACGCCAAAGAGATAAGAACTTTTATCTTCAAAGAATTTTAATCATTTGAATCTTAAATTTGATAATTAACCAAATGAAAACATAAGACAAGCCCTCGCTCAGAAATTAAGTCCTATAGAACGTGGGAGAAAGTGAAATCGACCCAATGAATTTTGTTTTCAAAGCCACGCTAGGACGTTAATACATAGGACGAATGTTACTTTCACGTATCCGGTAAAGTAGTAGTTATTTTGGGCCATGACTTTTATCATTGGAGACACTCTGCCGAGTTTTTTTTGTTTCGAACAGGTTTTGAAGACAGCCAGCCCCAATGCCAGCGCTTAGAATTTAGAAGGGCAGGAATCAAAGAATGAAGCTCGAAGCAGCTCGGAGACCAAATGTTGGGTTCAAAGATCTGGGAAAAATCACCTTCCGAAGAATTTCTACAGCAATCTCATCGATGTTTATCTGAAGAGAAATAAGAAAATTAGGTATATTTATCGGCGGTCCTACCACATACTAACCATATTAACCCGATCCTATAGAATACTTCCCCCCCCCCCCTTCTGACTTACCTTAATCCCCCGTCGACTGACTTTACCTAAGTCCATGATGGTGTGCTTTCGAATATAACGTAACCTCTCATCAAGGGCGAGAATTTAAGATCCAGAACCTATCGAAATAAATACTAAGATATGAAAGAGACATGATTAAGGTTATGAAGATTACCAAAGTTTTAAAGTTTTGACACTTACCCGGAGAGTAGTTAAGAAAGTAGTATTTAGCTCCGTTATTGGGATGTCTTAAGAATTAGAAGAAATTTTGAAAGATAACATAAATTTGAATGAATTGTTTAATAGATACAGAAATGATGACTTGAAGATAAGTAGATGTTTATATCGATAGGATACTTAGCTTAAAGAAAATTCTAACATTTGTGTTTTTTTTTATTTTTTCGAATGGAACTGTGCCAAAAGGTCGACCCAGACCTCCTTGTACAAACATAGATCCCGAACTTGTATATATCGAAGACCAGGTAGTATGTAGTACTTTAAGACTATATAATTAAAGACAAAACCCTGCCTACAAAAGATATATATAAAGTCTAGCATCGAGAATGACCGAGAGGAAAAGAAAGGGTTAAAACTGTCAGTTGAGAAAACCCAAAATCCAAACAAACGATTTATAGAAATGTATGTGAAAAATTAATGTTCAAAGAGAATAAAGCACAGTTTTGAAATTCGAAGACTTAGCGTTTAGCGTATTCTATTCCTTTACTTAATGATTAATCGTATTTTATGAATTCTTAAGGTCAGTTTTAAAAGTCAGTGTTTGGTATAACACTTTGCTTTCTAAAGTAAAAACACAAATTTAATGTACTGTACGTTGTCCGTAGAACCGGAGCGTTACACAGGCATAGTGTGTATGCAGAACAACAGATGGCTCTGTGATAGCTGGTAGTAGCGCAGCGAGGGCTGTGAAATCAGTCAGTTGGTGAGTGCCGTGCGAGATGGAAGTAACCCGTGTTGAGCAGCGCGCTTACATCAAAATAGCCGTTCTCCGAGGGAGAAATGCCATGGAATGTCACAGTGAATTAGTGGAAGCCCTTGGGAATAATGCCCTACCATACCGTACAGTAGCACGGTGGGTAGGAAAGTTTCAGCAAGGACGTGTATCAACCAGTGATTAGCAACCGTGAAGGCCATATTGCCCTGTATACTACCAATAAATTAGTGTTACGATATTTCAGTGCTATTCATTGTCCACACATGTAGTTAACACCTTGTCCTTTCGTTTGTATATGTCACATTTTCCAACCGGACTGTTATCTTCAAAAAAAAAATAGTTGCCATGACTTTTGCCCCAACCCTCGTAATAACATGTCCCATTTATATTCGTAATTATATATAGCGATAAACTTGTGTTCCTTATTTACAACAGAAGATATAAAATAAGGGTACGAAGCCCATCCGACATCACAAGGAAAAGAAAATCGCTCGTTAACATCTGTTTTAAGAAGAAAGCCACCATAAAAACTTTGGGTAATTTATGCGTTATTACTTTTAACGTATAAAAAGGCTCGTAGGCAGCTTATCTTTATTTACATTCCTATTGGCATCAACCTCTATTGGAAAAAGCCTTAAAAGAACAAAGAAGTCGGAAGAAACATGGTGCATTGCTTTCGGAAGTTTTCCATCAAAAATTTCTCGTTACATCGTCTAAAAAAAGGAGGAAAACAATGTTCTGAATTTATTAGTTTGTTTCAAGAAAGTTCGGAGAAAATATAAATTCATGTCTCTTCTCCTTTTTTTAATCTCACTGCACTTCTTCACTTGCTCTCACTCGCTCTTGAACTGCTGTGGCAACGGAAGAGAGAAATGATGGACGTGAGATTCATGAAACCTTATTTCTCCAATTGCATCGCACTTGGCTGAAATTCATGGCTAGTTAATGGCGGTGTTTCCGGATCCGGTTTCCAGAGATAACCGTCCCTCAAGTCAACGCCTCTGTTCTTACCAATCCCTGAAGCGGCGTAGAATGTCGAGGGAACAAGGAGAAGGTTTTTCGTCTTTTGTGTTTGTTTCAATTTGCTGGGATTAAAGAGGCTGATACACGTTTGACCGTGGCTATTTTTGTCAAAGAGGTCGCTTTGGCAGTTAATTAATTTGTTTGTTCCTTTTTTCCCTCTCTTGGATTTAATTCCCACTGACATGTTCGCTAAGCTCAAATGACTGAACTCACCATTACTTTGTAACAAAAAACTTTACTACTCATTCTCGTTCTTTGACGATTACCTAGACATTCGAAACTTCTCAAAAGGAGATTTCGCAATGATAAATATTGTGTTAAATTTGTTATGCGTGTTTTGCAATTAACTAATTTCGTTCACTAATTAATTTGATAGAACCTCTAGCAATAATTAATATAGATTCTTGACTCTGTATTGCGGACGATATTTCTTTGTTATCCAGGCTATTCAATATTGATGAATTGATCAATATCTAGGATAAGCATTAAGGTGACTACCTACTCTACCGACGCGTTTCGGTTAACACCATTCTCACGAACGATATAGCTACAAAATCGACAATCGAACAATAGAGTTTACCTTTCTTGGGGTGGAATGGAAGCTGCGCTTTAACAAAACTCACCCTACCTCATTAGTATGGCGTATGGAGTTACAGCTACATGTGATACACTGCTGCTTCTCTATGTCGCAGAACTTCGGAGCCACGATTTCACCGCCCGCGATAAATCGAGTCCACGATATAGCGAATTTTTTGTACAGCGACAGATGGTGCCACTGACCGGACTTATCTGATATTGCGACATAAGGAATTGCGAAATAGACGGGGAGCACTGTATAAACATATGCGTGCTTTTGTTCAAGACTTTCATGTAAGCGGGGAATACAATTGTTCTTTAATTACTTATTCAAGTGTTGCTTTTACTTCTGTTAGAGATCCTCTTCCTATTGTAATTACAGTGGGGTCAAAAAAATGTACTCTCTACAATAATTTCAAACAAAAAGACTTACTCTTGCGGAAGTGTAGTGTAACTATGTAACTATAAAATTTGTCGTGGTAGGTGGCGCTGATGGTCGGTGGTGAACCAGGGAGCGCTCGAAAGTGGGGTGAGCCGGTCAAGTATAAGAGGCATTCTGAAGGGTGCAAAATGGAAAGTGTTCATTCCAAGACTGCTACACGCGATGAACGAGGACGACCCAGATCAAAGGATGGAGTACTGTGATTGGTTTGAGCACATGGTTCACGAGGATGAGTAATTTGCAAGGAATATTGTGTGATATGTATGGTCATGTACTAACACTGACAGCCGTAGTTCGGTGTGCCGTTCAGCGCCGTTGGAGTTGTTTAGAAGCTGGTGGTGGTCATTTCGAACTCTTACAGGGTGCGTTCACAAAGTTTCAAGACTGGTCACAGAACAAAAAAAATCATTAAACATTTTTGTACAGCGAACTAAAAGTTTTCGAAATTTGGAACCTGGGCATCAACACAACGCTGTCAGCATTTTTTTCCAATGTTTATAGGCTCCCTGGAACTCTTCGCACGAAAGGCTGTCAAGGGACCTCGTCGAAGCTGCCTGGACCGCTGGAATCCTGCCGAATCGCTTCCCTTAATTCGGGGGAATAGAAAGAAGTCGCTGGGAGCTAGGTCGGGCCTGTAGGTTGGCTGAGGCAATGTTGCCACGCTGAACTTAGCCAAAATTTCGCCGGCAGCGAGCAACGTGTGAGAGGGTGCAATGTCGTGGTGAAGAACCCAATTATCTTTGATCTCCTGGCGGATGCGGCGGACTTGATCCTTCAAACACTGGAGCATTTTCGACTCTAAATTTTTGACGCACTCTCCGAGTTTTCGACGGGGGTCACTCCAGCGTCTCACTCCAGCATCTCAGAAGTAACTACCGCTGGTGCCGTCGGTTAGCTGACACCCCCCACTACTTTAACCTGTCGGTGGAAACTGTCGGCGCGCCCTCCCCTACTCAGGAAAATATCAGTCTTGAAACTTTGTGAACGCACCTTGTATTATAACTTTCCCATAGTGCAAACAATTGTACCTGCACGTCAAATTTATAACACCATATGAACTATCAAACAGTGAGTACATTTTTTGGACCCTTCTCTATATGATGTTGTAATAATGGGAATTTAAGGGATGAGTGATTGTCAGCTAATACTGTGTGTAAACGTGATTTGTTTTTTGGTAAAAAAAAATTTGTTTGAAACTCCACGGAAAGTAGATAGCAAGTACGTACGAAGGAGAAGACAAGTAAGATAGCCCCTCTTGAAAATTGTTCTCTCTCAAATGGCTACAGTCTATGCTGAACAAAGGGTTTTATGGAACCATGGATGGACAATTGGAAGCTAGGATGGGAATGTTTTTTGAGTCCTGCGAATTGAGGATTTATCTGAAACGTACGCCACCATTGTGAATTGGAGACAGGATTTCATTATCCAGCATCAGATATAATTGGTTATTGTCTTGAAAATTGCGTATTGTATGGTTGTGTAGTCAGGATGCTACGTCAATGATAAATTTTTAAATAATTGTTCTTTGTCCATATGGGACCAGTTTTCTCAAGGTTTTTAGTAACTATAACTTGATTATGCTACCACATGGTAATAGTTTTTTTGCCCCTTAAAGATTGAATTATCGTGAGACTCATTTCACTATGACAGTTGCCCTCAAAAAATCGAATTTGTTAATTCACTAAGATGAATCTATTTATGCAAATTGAACGTTCTATTATTTACTAGACAAGTATAATTCTTAATTCTTAAAGACTTAAATACGGTTGCAGGATTTTCTGATAACTCCCTTTCCCATAAATACCAAAGGATGAGTAGAAACGGGATGCACCCAAGTTATCATCCATATAATGCAATGAAATTCAAGCACAAGCGGCAGAATATAATGGGTGTCCACATGAAACCTCCCTGATTCAAATGTTAATTGTAAGGAAACTTTCGTCTAGAGATTTGTGGTTTGCGGTGTCATGAAGAGCACTAAAAAAGTTTTTTATTCTTTTGTTGCAGGTGTTAAATAATTAGTAAAGATGAGGAATTTTATAAGAACTTTCCGGAATATTGAAACAAGATTCGAAGAACTCATGAGACACACAAGTTATGGTAGAGGGAATCAGTCATCCATAGCCAAACACTCGCTAGATACCGGGCATGAATTCTTATTAAGCAATGTAAAACTTATTGAGTCAATAAACAAGAAACACCTTCTGGACGCTTTCGAAAGCTTAGCCATTCAAAAAACAGATAAAAAATTATTACTCAACTTAGATAGGGGTCCTATTAGCGAATCACCATTGATCAAATGGGCGACGCACTTACCCAATCAATAAAATTCAGTTGGATCTTTTTGTCTTGATTGGCTTCTGTCCATTATAAATACTCAGCATGTTCTATTCCAAGTCAGTTCTCTCAAGTTCCCTCGAGGTGCTCCTTGGCTGCTGAATGATGAAAGCAAAGCTTTCGAAAGGCGCTTACAGACTCAGGTTGTATTTTTTCATTTTATTTTCGGTCTTTTTCTGTTTGTTCATTTCCTGTTTCGTTGTGGAAAAAGAGTTTTATTTTATTCTCAAGTTAATCATCCATAGGAACACTTTGGCCCAATTACTTCATTGTAATGGAAATCTTGCCTTTTGGTCCTCTTGGCATACCGAATTTCACTTTTTACACTTTTAAACATACGCAGACCTTTTGGTCCACTCCCACCCCAGCCAGCCGATCAAACCAAACTAAATAGTGAAGGTACACATGCCCACAGTAAGCTACATTCCGAATTTTAAAATTTTACCTCAAAAAATGCAGACATTATGAAGGGGACAGACGGACATTGTAAAACCAATAAGTAGATCCATTCTTCCTCTACTTAATAATACGAGGGGCGTTCAAATTTGACCTGGACTTTGTTTTTTATAAAATCAGGAAACTACAAAAAAACACACACACCTAAGTTATTTCTCAAAGAACTCTCCTTGCTTCTCTACACATTTAATCCAGCGTTCTGGGAGCATCTGGATACCGGTTCTATGGAAACCTTCAGACTGATGTCGAAACCACGTCAGGACAGCCTTTTTCACTTCCTCATTGGAGCCGAACTTCTGCCTTCCCAAGAACTCTTTCAGTGGTCCAAAAGGTAATAGTCGCAAGTGGAGAGATTCAGGTTATATGGAAGATGTAGTAAGATGTCCCATTTGTGTTCCGTCAGTGAGTCCATAGTCAGTCTGGCTGTGTGTCTGGAATTGTCTTGCAGAAAACAAACATCACTGGAATAAAGTCTTGATCGCTTTTTTCTTAGTGTGCATTTATGGTTCGACGTTCTTCCAGAAAACCGACATGAATGATAGCCTTAACATCCCAGAATACAATCGCCATCACTTTCGTTGCCGACGGTGTCATCTTGAATTTCTTGGCTCTTGGTGAGTCAGGGTGTCGCCACTCCATGCTCGCACGCTTACTTTCAGAATTATGGTCATGAATCCATGTCGGTGGTCACAAAACGCTTTAGGAAGCTGTCACCTTTCCTGTCATATTGCTGCATCAGCATGGAACAGATGTTGGATCCTCGGAGAGTTGCTTAGGGACCCATCTGGCACAGATCTTGTTGAAATTCAGCTTATCGTGGATGATGGTCTCCACACTGACAGCACTGATGTTCAGTACTGAAGCCAATTCACGGATACGAATCCACCTGTTGTCCCTTATCAGCACATTTATTCGTGCGATGATGCCATCATTCACAGCAGTTGCTGGTCTTGTCTTATGAGGTTCATTGCCGATGAATTCTCGCCCTCCTTCAAACTGTTGCCAGCAAGCAAAGACGGATGATCGAGACAAACATGACTCGGTTAACTATCTTTGAAGTGTCTGATGAATTTTAGATGCATTTCACACCTTCGTTTTTCCACTTTGGTCGACACATAGCTGCCTGTCATTTTGTTGAAACAAAAAAATCGGTTTTCATGTCAACCGGATGAGTGGTGCTGAATTTGTATGACAGGCGATAGCTGCCATCCCAACAATGAAATTTACAAAACATAAATTCCAAGTCAAATTTGAACGCCTCTCGTATAATCCTATTAATACTGGATTAAAAATCAATATGTGGCATCTAAAATACTCAGAAGGTACACAGTATAGAATTATATAAGACTCGATATCCAATGGCATGGAAGCAGTAGTTCGCTCATTAAGAAAGCCTAGCAGCACTGTCTACAAAGTTTAAAGAACCATTCTGAAATTTTCCACTTGCAGAATCTGTCAGACACAGCATTCTTGAATGTAATAAAACTAATTTAGTTTCAAAGCCTCAATAGACACCTTGCAAATTTTCAAGATATTCTGATCAATATTGACCCCCACATATCTTAAAGAAACGTGAACATCAATCATGGACACCCTTTATGTTAAATATCCATAAAGCTCCATTTTCAGTTGGCATAAAAATAGAAACTAGAATGTAATGGGTATTTGACATTTATTCGATAGGAAATGTTATCACACAATATGTAAAACAGTTTCTGTTTGATATCGATCCATTCAATAAAATTTATATCAGAAATTTTACGTTAGAGAGGAGCATAAATTCATTTCTTTGCTTCAGTCAGTCACCACAAGATAACGCGATTGAATAAAAAAAGAAACAACTTTTTTAGGATTCAAAATAAATATGTTTGGATTTCTATTTATTCTTAAAAATCTTTGAAGCATACACATAGATCTTTGTGGTGAACGAAGATCTTCCATCCACTACGTTCCTCACCAATCCCCGATGCCAAGTCGGATTTTCGTTTTGCGGCAGCGAAGGTTCAGTGGAGCGCGGCCGGGGCCCTTTAATGTCCAAAGCGACGATGTTCGGCCCCGAATTATATGGGTAATAACTTGTTTCTCGGTTCCAAGAAAAGCCTCCGAAATGAGTGATGGTGATGGAGGCTCAGGGCAGTCAAATAGATGGTGATGTGCGCACACTGGAAAATGCACTTTATCCATCATAAAGTTCACAATTTCGATTTCGATGGAACCAAGAATAGCTTGGAATTAGCTTTGTTGCCTGGCGTGTCCACTAGCCTTTGTGTTCGGATTTCTATAGGAGACGTTGAATTTGCATGATGTATGTGAGATTTAAATTTTTTGAATTTTCATCGTTGTTTAGTTTGTGGACACCATGTTTAACTTAACGATGGTTTATGTAGCTGAAAATATTTTAAAAAATTCCTTAAATAGCTGTAATCACATATAGAAATTCGAGGTTCACTTTATTCATTCTCATTCTGTGTTTGAGTATTGAAGTACACTAGATAACGCAGTTGTATTAATCTATTAAAATAGCATTTGTTACAAACAACGAGGGGATTATGTGGATAAACAGTATGCATAGAGGAAACGTTAATTTATATTGTGGGAAAATTTATTCTACTAAACACAGAAAAAGCCAGAAACAATGAAAAAGAGCAATCAAATGAACATGAACTGAACCCATAAATCCACAATAGCATTAAAATGATAACATAGGTATGTCAAGTTACGTTGACCATATCTCGAACACCAAATTACAGTCAAAATCCGTTATTACAGAACCTGTTACTACGAAAATTTCTCTGATCGTTTAATAAGAATTTTTTTTAATTAGAATGCCGTGAATTTTGATTGTCTCGCTGATGAACTTGCCGGTGGAGTTAAGCAACTTTGGGCACGGTTAGTCATTGGTTGGGAGTAAGGCTGCGTACGAGTGTTAAATCGAGTCGAATAAGGGTGCAGACGAATTCATTTGAAAACCACAAATTCTGCTGTAAATGAAACAAATATAATTTTAAATGGATTCGGAAAAAGTTCAAAAACACTTGAATTGAAATCAAATCCATTCGATTAATTCGATACAAGGAGGCTGATCACTCCTGTAAGCTCGAATTGGTTTTATCCGAAAGATACCATTCGAAACCTTCGAATACATCCGAAAATAAGCTTATAACTACTTACAAATAATAGCTCATTTCGGTGTTTATGGCGGACTAATCCATTAGAAATCTTCGGGGACATTGTAAATGCAGTTTCAATTAGTTAAAATACCTAATTGAAATTCAAATATTTCAGAACCAATCGTACGCGTACGACTGCAGCGTTAACTTTAACGTTAGAACAATAGTGCTAGAAATGGAACCTAATTCATCATCTAGGTCTTTCATACGGAAACATTACAACAAATATGTTGAGAAAAGTGAAGAAAACTAAGGTAAGTTCAAAAGAAATATGTTCAAAGGCCAGTCGAATAGGTTTCGAATAAGGTATTCAAAAGCTGTTGAATACAAATTAATTGAATGAATCACACAATTCATTCATTCATTACAGCAGCCAAACTTCAATGCTAGTTCAAATGAATTCGATAAAGACTCGAATGAGTCGAGAAACAGATCAATTCATTTCGAATTGTTTTAATGTAGATTTGATAGCATGTTCGAATGGTTCAAATCAAAGTTTTCTTGAAATTATTCGACTAAGTTGAGAGACACCCAGTAAACGTCCATCTCTTCCCCATCCCTTGCTTCGGAGAGCAAGGTTAAGCCGTCGGTCCCGGCTGCTACTAGCATCTCGTAACAGTCGTTAATTTAGCCTGTGTGTGAATACAGGCAACGCAGAAAAGAGAGAGGTCCCTACTGCGTAATACAAATGCCTTAAGAACACTCGTTCAGATTACATCATGAACGAGTCACGAAGTTCGGTACCGAACAACGAGAGAGAGAGAAAGAGAAAAAGAGAATTTTGATTGGCTCTCAATACAGGGAGTCCTCGACTTATGACATTACGCCGCACTTGGGACATTTTTTATTTACGACATATGTTTCACATTTATTAAACGCATGTATCATTATAGGAAATGGTGTTTTAACTTAAGACATTTCGAGTTAAGGCCCACTTTCTGGGAACCAATTATGTCGTAAGTGCGAGGACTCCTTGTATTTAGTTATTTAAGTTTTTTACATGAACGAATATAAATTCCCATCACTGCTTCGGTATTACGACATTTGCTCTGTGCTTATAATACTTGTTATGCACTTCTTAAACGCATGTACCTTATAGGAAATGCTGTTTCAATTTGAATATTTCAACTTTAGACACATTTTCGTGTCGTATGTGCGAGGATTCACTGTATAAATAAACGACAAAACATATGGGAATTCTGAGTGGTTTTCAGTACAAGGATGCTTCGTACTTACGAAACAACCGCTTCCTGGAAAGTGTGTCTTAAGTCGAAACATCATTTCGTATAATGATATATGCGTTTAATAAGTGCGAAACAAGTGTCGTAAGTGCGAAATATGTGTCGTAAGTAACAGAGAAGCAATGGTGGAAATTTATAAATGTCGTAGGTTGAAAATGTCGTAAATCGAGGACTCCCTTTATCTACATAAACGGTAAATTTTCATGCATTGATCAGAATTGCAATTCGCTGCATTAACAACCCCAATTATTCCATTTTTATTTCGCTGTAAAGATTTTCATTTCATTATCGACATGGCTACATCACAAAAGAGGAAAAACAACGATCTTTCATTAACTCGAGGCAAGATTCGCATGATGGATGCCAGACAAAAAATATCAGACTAAATGGAGCATCTTATAAATTCATAGTAAATGTCGCTGAAGCATGGAGCATGTTCCCAACAAGCGTCGTCGCAATCTGCTTTAGGAAGGCGGGTTTTATACAGACGACATTTTCTGGCGACATTGAGGAACCAACTGAGCCAGAATTGGAAGGATCGGACGAATGGAAACTTCTTCAAGGTCAAAGAGAGCAGCTGGGCAATATGATTATGGACTTTTCAAAATAAAATCTTTTCAGAAAAGTGAAGATGAAGAAGACGAATCTGAAGAAGTCGAGAGTGATGACAACGATGATACAGAAAAATTCGCACCATCTAACAAGCGTATGTTATCAATTTTAGAAAAGATTAAGTCATACGTTCTCTGTAGCAATCATGTTCCACCAGATCTTTTCAATTTATAGAATCCTGTGAACAGTGCTATTGAAAAAAATGATATTCTTTCATGTAAAAAACCTAAAAAACTAATTACAGGGAGTCCTCGCACTTACGACATAATTGGTTCTCAGAAAGTGTCTCTTAACTCAAAACATCTTAAGTCGAAGCATCATTTACTATTCATACATGCGTTTAATAAATAATTGTAATATGTTCGAAATAAGTGTCGTAAGTGTTAAACGGATGTCGTTAAGTGCGAAATAAGTGTCGTAAGTATGAAACAGGTGTCGTAAGTATGAAACAAGTGTCGTAAGTATGAAATAAAGTGTCGTAATGCGAAATAAAGTGTCGTAAATGAAGAACAAGTGTCGTAACATCGAAGCAGTGATGGAAATTTATAATAATATGTCGTAAGTGATGGAAGTCGTAAGTCGAGGACTCCTTGTACATGTATTTTTCTGAATTAAACGATTGGAGAAAATTTTAGACTTATTCAAACGAAACCAGATAATACAAAAATTTGACAATACCAGGTTCGACTGTAGTTGATTATCTCCACACAACTGAGGATCAGAAATTATTAAACTTCTTGAAATTTGTGATAAAAAAACCTACTGCTCTTTTAGTGAACTAGTGATTATAAGGCAGACATCCGTAATGCCAATACTGAAAGACCATCTTAAATCTGGTCATTTCTGCTTTACGCTGTTAAGCATTTCACTTGCGCGTGTAACAGGTTCATCCTGAAAATATAATACTGATTCTATTCCTTTGGGAGCTCTGATTATTAAACTGATTTACAGAATTTGTGGTTGCTCGGGGCTTTCCCCAATCCCGCTGCTTTATTATGGCAACTCCGAGGTGGCCCTATCCCATTTGAAGAAAAAGAAGGTGATTAATTTATATCAGAAGATTTTCTAGTGAAAATAGTTTTATATAAGTTATATTTAGAAGGTATGTCCCAAATATAATGAGAGATAGCTTTTCGAATGACGATTGTTAGAAGATACTTTCAACCGTGTGAAACTATAACTAAAACCTGTTACAACGGTTTTCACACTTGTTCCAACACTGCTGGAAAATGTTTATATAAATTAATTGAAAGCACTCGTCACGGATTTTTGGATGTTTTCAATGGTCCCAAAATGAGTCCTTGAGATTGGATTTGAATCTGGGAAGGGGGGGGGGGGGGAATTCACATTGCGCCTGTCAGGACTGTACTGAGGGTATGGAAGCACTGATTTGACTTCTGTTTTTCAGTTAAGTTCTTTGGCACGAGTTTCGCACAAATGTTTAACATGTTCAGATCTTCAATATGAGTTCTGTAACCTTATTTCATCAGCAGTCAGTCTCTGTCCACAAGAGATTACACACGGGCGACATTTTAACGAGCAGAAGGCCCAGGGCTAATTCAACTTCAACATTTTCTTCTCGCTCCTCGTAAGCCATCTGTAAATTTGTGCTGAAACAGAGCATCTTGTCTATAAGCTGCCTTAATCGTTTCAACCGTTTGCTCAGCGGATTTTTCGAGTTTAATGTAAAATTTGATTGCATAACGTGACGAGCAAGCAAAACACGGCTACGATTCTTCAAACACCTGCTTCCCTCTACGGTTCGGATACAAATAGCGATGGTCAGAAGAATTACACATACAGAGTTTTCACATTTTTTATTATAACATGAGTTTAAATTCCCTCTACTACAGTATCTCTTAAAATTATTAATACCCTAAAAATGAAATCTGTAAAATTTAAAATAATTTTCAATTAAGAAACACGGACCATGAAAAGGAATCTACCATTATTAGTAGCAAACTATCGTGTAGGGGGGTACCACTTAAATAAAGAGAGAAACACAAATTACTCATTCCTTCAGCGTTACTACATTGATGGAAAAAATGCATTACCTAGAAGGAATGGGTCGATTTATTTGAAATTTTGCACACATCTAACATTGGTGACACACAAGTAATGGTTCAAATTGCAAAACAATATGTCCAGAAGAACGCTGTACAGGGTGCCTCCAATGCCTCAATAGACCACATTAGTAGGTCGTATAACTGCCGCGAGCTTGAATGCAGGCCGCGACTCTTGCATGCATACGGTCATAAAGATGCTGGACGTCGTGTTGAGGTAACATGTTCCGAGCCTCCTGAATATGATGGCTCAATTGTGGAAGTTTCAAAAGCTTAAATAACGACAAATCTGGAGATCGTGCTGGTCAGGGAAGTAATGCCACATGCTATAAGGTCTGTAAGCTAACACGCGCAATCAGTGGACGGGCGTTATCCTGCCGGAAAAACATGTTACCCTCCTGTTGCAAGAAGGGCCGAAGAATAGGTTCCACAATCTGCTTGACGTATAGAAAACTCTTCAATATTCAATTCGCAAACATTGCGATCGCACCCCATACCATTACGCCAGGGGTTGGACCTGTGTATTGCAGACGGATGCACTGTGAAAGCACGTCCATCAATGGTGTACAAGCAGAATCTGCTCTCATCGCTAAAGACCACAGACCTCTCATTCGGCTCTCCAGTCGACTCTTTCGCGGCACTACATCAACCGCGAAGCACGGTGTTCTTGGAGAAGTGGGAGTCAGACTAGAGGGATCCGTGCACGCAGTCTTGCAAATAGCAAATGGTTACCAATGGTCGGTCCTGACAAAGCCGGTGCCACTCTGGCCGTTATCTCTGCTGTGGATGCCGTACGGTCGCTCAAAGCTTCTCGTTCTTGGCGTGGGTAAGTAGTGCGTGGGCTCCAGACCCAGGTCTACATGAGCTCGTTCCTTCCGTAAACCACTGCTGACAACATCGAGTCACCACAAACATTACGACCGATCTGTGCCGTGATACGCCGATGAGACCATGCAGCCTCTCGAAGTCCCACAATCCGACTTCTGTCAAACTCCGTGGGTTGTTGCACAAGAGCAGGGCGGAGTGTGCAAGGCATTGAACTTGTTGTCACCATACCTTCAGTCAACTGTTCCAGTACAATGCAGATGCCAAACTGATGTCTTCATGCAAATCTGGTCGGAACAATTCTTCTCCAGGGGAGCCACCCTGTACAACGTTCTTCTGGACGTATTGTCTTGCAGTTTGAATCATTTCTTGTAAGCCACCAATGCTACGTCTGTGCAAAATTTCAAATAAATCGACCCATTCCATCTAGGTGTTGCATTTCTTTGCCAACTGTGTGGTACATTAAGCGTCTCTGGAAAGCCTGGAAACAGGAAAGGAGCAATATCAGCCTAGCCGTTCTGCAGATCTCTCTTTTACAGTGGAAGATTCGGTGCAGGGCAATAGTCCACAACCACAGTCACCAAACAGAACACGATCGTTGGTGAAGAAAGGGGTTTTCTTCGTAAACTTTCTCCTCCAAATCGTTGTCATAGATCTATAGTAATCAACCTTCTGTATTGTACAGCTAATTTTGTTCTTTTATTGAAATAAGATTAGTGTTTAAAATAGAAAAAAAATCTTAAGAATAGAAATGCTTCTGCAAATATTCTGAATTTAAAAAAAGTTAGTTTTTATTACGTCATTAAAGAGTTATATTTCTCAAAAATAAATATGGCAGGCACTATATATTCCAGAGAAATTAATGAGGAACAGGAGAGAACAAAGATATCAGGCTGAATCCTGAATCGGAAGATACCGCACCCCAGCTGTTCACCTGAAACAGTCAAAAAGATTAAAAAGATGGTAGCACAGAAAACCGTCCACAAAGAAGGCCATGGCTCAGAATGCAGGAACATCTGCGTCTACGGTAAAACGCAACTTAGGCTTGCGCAAGTTCCATAAAGCTAGGCTTCATGCTCTTCATGAACGTCACATCCGTGAACGTAATACCAACGCTCGCAAACTCTATGATTTGACAGATCTGCACGTTTTTCTCACCTTGAATGAAGCGTGGGTTTACCTAACAGATTGTCGTAACGTCCGTGCAATTACCTACCGTCCAGCAAATACAAAAGGCTGGACTGATTGGGTGCGCAAATGTCGTGAAAGTTTTCCGAAAGGCTTCATGGTGGTGGGGCGTTACTGCTCAAAAGGACGGTTGCAACTTCGTCGGGTGGAAAAAAACGCTAAGGTGAATGCAAATTACTACCAGGAGAACGTTTTGAAAACTCTTTACACGGAGGGGTTCCTGGCATTGTACGGAGAGGAAAGCAACAAAGTTTGTGTTGATCAAGATAAGGCGTCCAGACACACCGCGCGCTCAACATAGAATTTCATAGCACAAATGGAAGAAACCGGCATTCGTGCAAACCCTTCTCTGCTATCCCTGTCAAGTCACATAACGCTTCCCTCATGGACTTTTGTGGCTTTGGCCTTCTCAAAAGGGGTCTCGGGAAGTCCGCAAGGAGGTATGGAACGAAATTCCTCTCGCCGTCCTGGCAAAGAAGTCTCCTAGCATAAATAATGAAATAATGATATAATTAGAAAACAATTTTACCCCGGAACCAGTTGATCGATTTTAGCCACCAACGCAAAATGAGCCATAAATATTGAATTTTGAATTGGGCAATTGAAACTGCTTCTTTCACACAACCAAACTTCATCACCACAAACATAATAGAACGGCTGCAGGAAATTCGCGATACGGCTGTAATCATTTGTAAACGCGCTAAATTATCTTGAATAAATAATTTCCGGGATAGAATATGTGATGTATTGTTATGTTTCAACAAAATTGCCCGCGTAGGAAAATTCACTCAAATTTTGACGTTCTGTAGATGACGGGTTCATAATAATTCATCCAGACTTTGGAATTCACAATCAATCTCGTAATTGATAATTCCATTGGTTCTGCAGTTCGTGATTTCCGTTTAACGGATCTTCAGTCATGTTTGGCATTTCATCGGCTTCGTCTAGAGTTTTGATCTTTAAGGGATTTTCCGTTGTCGTTTGTTTTTACAGAACATAAAAATCCGCTTTTCTCGAAAGGAAATAAAGTTAAAACTTGGCAGAAGTTGAAGGTCGACGCCAAAATGCCAGACTGTCCGCCAGTCGAGGTGACGTCGTCGTTGCGGATAAATTATCCCATTGGCTATTTGATGATGTAGTGTATATTCCGCACATTCTTATTTACTGTGAAGGTTTTAAGCGTGTCCTATTTTAGAAGTGATTGTAAGATATTGGAAAAATACAACACTTGAGAACAAAGCCATCCACTGAAGTGAAAGAAAAAAAATCTTTTGTCGGGTTCATCGACTGAAATTCCGCTCGAATAAATTTGTAAGAGGTGAAAAAAAGCGGAAGAAAGGCGGTTTTCAATTGGTTTTCTATTAGAATCTCGATGAAGGGAAAGGAATGATGAATGGCTTCTCCAAAAAGCATTGGGTTCGAAACCCCTTCGCACCCGACCTTATTTACGATGCCTCCTGACAAGATAAAAAATGGGACAAGAGGCACAAATAAGAGTGAGGGGAAGAAAAAAAAAAGAAAGAAAACTCAAAAGAAATTTAGAAGGCAGAGTCTTAAGGTGGAGCGGCCCTTTTAAAACTTACCCCTGCTCAAATTCGCGGGTTCATTCCCTGCGGAGAAGATTGAGCTACTTGCAGCGTAATCCCTTGAAAGGTGCTTTTAGGAATGGCGGATCGGCAAATTAAATCAACCAATCAGGATCGCATGTTTTCTTTATTGCTCCATTTGCCAGCAGCCGTTGCGCAACGCAAGCGCTAATCCCTGTCTTAGGGTTTGATGCTCGAAATGGAAGCCATGGAGATCATATTTCACCCAATTCCCACGACGACAAAGGGCCGGATGCTGCTTAATTAATTTTCGTCAAATTGAAATTGTTCTGCCAACGCTTTTAAGGGAAATTGAGGTGGTGGTGATAGTGGTGGTGGTCGGGGTGGAAGCATTCCAAATCTGTAAATCATTTACCCACCGCCCTGGGTAAATTAAACGATTTCATTATTGATGGGAGAAGATTTGAAGCGAAGTTCGCTTACTTTTCTGCTTGGTAGACCGATGTAAGCAAATAACTTTTAATGTAGTCTCATTCCTTAGGACTCGCCTGAAAAATATCTCCCACTCATTTGTTCCTCTACGAAAAATGATTAAGATTAATGAATCTTAAGAGCGTGATAAAGTAATAAAAAAAAACTCTTTTTCATAAATCTGAATTCTCGTCCAATTTCTGTAACCTTGAAAATTTATGTTATGCTTAAAAAACAACTGTCACGGGTCGAATGTAAGTCGAGTTTTTATTTCCCCTCCAAAATCGAGTTCAGGGTCGGCGTGTATGGCAAAAGAGATCACATTCGAAATCGTCCTCTTTTAAAACTAATGCGCATAATTTTAAATCTAGTAGCGAAATTATGCCGACACACAATAATGATGACAAAACGGTGTCCATAAAGTTTAATATTTGCAAAATTATATCATTAATGTGAACTTGCGAATATACGACGGCAATATAAATTTTCAAATAAGACTTAACCCAATGCATTTTTCACATCTTTCGAAAGCCTTTTGTATTCCAGTAGGAAAAAAGACTGAAAAACATAAACTGGTAACCGCTTTTATAGATTTAACATAAATTTTACGCAAAGCATTAACAAAGTACTGATAATATACAGGGTGTTTCAAAATTATGTACAATAAATTTAGTGACATATTTTTCAGGTCAAAAGAAGACGAAAATGTTCTATAGCACTTTGTCTGGAAACGATTTGTTTGCGAGTAATCCAATATGATAGAGTAGGGAAGCACGGTAGTTAGCGGACGATATTTTAGCAGTTCCAGCGTTTCGACCCAACACTAGGTTGAGTGAGTTGTTCCATTAGTTGTGCACGGTTGTTTCCATTACTGTACATCCACTAAAAATATCAATTTCAGGACGTTTGCGTGCTTTGACATACGCATTACGATTTACGTAAAAAAAAGTCATGTACACGTATTCCAGTGCAGAATACACTGACATGCACCTAATGTATGGTCTTGCAGACGGAAATGCTGTGGAAGCAAGAAGACTCTACCAAGAACGCTTTCCGAATAGACGTTTGCCAAATAACCGAACATTTCAGACATTTGAGGGAGCGTGGTTCCTTTGGCCGTCAAACACCCGTCGTAGTTCTTCCATGGTACACATTCCGAACTCATCTGCTTGGCGCATTCTTCACCGTCAGCTTTTGCATCCATACCACCTGCAACTGGTTCAGGCACTGAACCCAACGGACTATCCACACCGACAACGATTTTGCCAATGGATACAACGTCGTCATGCTGCAGACCCTAGTTGTCTCAGCCAGATACTTTTCACGGACGAAGCAACCTTCACCCGGACAGGAATCGTAAATTCTCACAACCAGCACCATTGGGCAGATGCTAACCCGCATGTTACCAGAGCTCGAGCGCATCAAGAGCGTTTCTCCGTGAACATTTGGTGTGGAATTGTCGGAAATAACTTAATTGGCCCTTATGTGTTGCCGCCACGATTGACTGGGCGAACATATCTTTTGTTTCTGCAGAATGCATTGCCAGAATTACTGGAAGATGTTCCTCTTTTGATAAGATCTAACATGTGGTTTATGCATGATGGCGCTCCAGCACATTTCAGCCATGTTGTGCGAGCACACCTTAATGCTACATACACGAATCGGTGGATAGGTCCAGGTGGACCGGTAGCCTGGCCTGCAAGATCACCCGACCTTAATCCCTTGGACTTTTTTCTGTGGGGTCATGTGAAAACGATCGTCTACAGCTCAGAAGTTCCTAACATTATGGATCTGCGACAACGAATTGAAAATGCATGCCAAACCGTTCGTAATGCTGGCGATGAACTCTTCCATGACATCAGACGGTCGTTCATGCAACGAGCCGAAGCGTGCGTGCGAGCTGGTGGCGGACACTTTGAACAATTCCTGTAATTTGGAGCCACGGGTTTAGTTGGCTGTATCGCGTAAATAAATCGTTTCCAGACAAAGTGCTATAGAACATTTTCGTCTTCTTTTGACCTGAAGAATATGTCACTAAATTTATTGTACATAATTTTGAAACACCCTGTATAATACCATAAAAACAACCTTCCGCGTTATAAAGGATGCGCGCATTGTGCATTAAAAAATTTAAAGATATCGTCACTGCGCATTATACTAAAGTGCGCATAATATTCCGATTTTTATGTGTCCATTCTGATTATGAGGATTTGAAAAATAAATTTTCATTTTGTAATATGATATTCATGCTCTTCTTTTTACAATAACCTGAGTGCGCATAATACACGGGTGCGTATTATACACAATAAAATTTTCCAAAACCCACAAAAAAATCAGATGCGCATTATACTTAGGTGCGCATTATACATATGGTCATTCACATTTTATGGAAACGATTTTTGAAATTTTAGTCTAACAATCCATATTTATTTTTCCTGTCATGTTCTATCTGAATCCCCTGCTTCTTGACAATAGCCCGACACCGATATTTCCAGGACACAAGGCTGTTTCAGAGCGCTACGATGTCCAATTTGTCCCATTCCTCTTGCGCAGCTTTCCAAAGGCCAGTCAAAGTTCTGCACCGTTGCTTCCCAAGGGCTCTCTTGAACATCCCAAAAGCAAAGAAATCCATTGGAGCGGCATCAGGTGATTTGATAGGGATATAGTTAAAGGGAACCGGCGTTATCCCAGTCTCTTGTTGCAGCTGAGCCAAGAAATCTGTTGTCACCTTCCTTTTTGCGGTGTGACAGGCCAAGAGCTTATGAACTTTACAAAGATTAAAATCTGTTGATAATTTTGTTTACTCTTGTGGGCGATATTCCTAGTTTTGAAGCAATACTTTTTTAGTGTTGGAGGATTTTGGACGGAGACCAATTTTCGTACTCTTCGAATGACGTCCGCGGCCCACACTTTCTTAGGATTTGCTTTCGGACCCGGCAGTTAAGCCATTCTTTCTGAGAATCGAGTTTTACCATGGAAATTGAGTATACTGAAGACCCTTTTCTTAGAAATAGCAAGACCTTTTTGTCTACATCGTTGTACTATTTGACTGTACGAGTAATTCTCCTCGTAAAAGGGCAGTGACGTACCCTTCTAACCAACGGTCCACTTTCGCTGGCATAGTTACATGAAAACAAAATAATAATCCCACCAACACGTGCTTATGTATTATACGTTTCTTACCTATAATTCCCGTTCACGCAGATAAATTTGCATGCACGTAAAAGTGATTTTAATATCATTTCCATAAAGTGTGAATGACCTTTTGTAATCCATAAATTACGGTAACAAAAGTGAATTTTAAAAAACCCTTCAAAATCAGATTGTTCACTGTCCGTGTTCAGAAGTTCATAGAATGCATTATCTTCTATCGAGTACATATCTGCCTCATTATCTTTTTCTTGAGAATGTTCTTGAGAATCGAAAGTTAACATTTTTCTCTATACCTTTGAATCTTTTATAACATTATATTTTTTCGTTTAGGCACCCGACGTTGTCAGGGTTAATTAGAGCTGTAGGTAAATAGCATGATTTATAAAGGTTTTATATCTTTGGAACATATTAGAATCATTCAAAAAATTTTAGAATGATTTGGAAAGCATAAGGTAACTGACTATTTCCTGACACTAATAAGTAATGCCTGACGTGCGACAAAAACAATATTAGGTTAGGTTATTATTATTTTATTAATGCACTCATAGTAGAGTAAAAACAACCAGATACAAAAAAGCCATACGAGAGCAAAACAGAGAGAACAAAAGAAGAGTATAAATTACTGCATGTAAAAAAAAAAAGTTTTAACACGTCGAGTAAAATGAGAACATGACCTAATACATTGTGTCGACGTACATTGAAGGGCACTGTAACGAATGTCATAGGGAAGCTCATTCCAATAGGTAATTGCTCTATACGGAAAACAATTGGGTTTAAAAGAAGATAATCTATGTGGAATTTCAAATTTAAACCTTCTAGTTAAACGTACTCTATCAGCATTCTTGAACCACTCTTTAATAAAAGCCACTGGATGTTCTTCATAGCGGATGGCATTGGCTAATTCGGAGATCAAGGCAACCTTACAGATTATCATAAGTATTGGTAATCTAAAGCGTAAGCTTTGAGTAATGGAATCCAGTCTTCTAAGTTTGAAAGCTGCCCGTATTATCCTGTTATAAGCTATAGTTATTCTCTTATGGTTGACTTTACATGTTAAGGACCAAACAATAGCAGCATATGCCACCTTGGGGACAACGACCGCAGTTATATATTGGCTCAGTTGCCACCTTCTAACGAGATAATTTTTACGAGTTGGTTAATCATATCGTTAAACTTGAATTTGCATCAAAGGTTATACTTAGTATCTTTATTGTATTATCTATCTCTACGCCCTTACCACATATTAATATCTTCGTTTTTATACTATTCAAACTTAGACCACGATCACGGTATCATTTGGTTAAATAGAGCAAATCTTGATTCAATAAGCAATAGTACAATCATAATCGGTAGAAGGGAAGGCAACAAACAAAACTTATCGTCAATACAGCTTAAGAGATCAAAGTTGATGGTTTGGTTGGTTGGTTTATTAGAAATTTTGGCGTCGACTACTAAGGTCATTTTGCGCCTTTTACACAAGTTATATCTGTACGCAGCCCGGGACAAACACAAACATCCATGCCCAGGCGGGATTCGAACATACGACCAGGCGGACTCGAGAAGTAGAAAGCCTACGCCCTAGCCCTCTCGGCCACCTGGCCGGCGACCAAAGTTGAATTGATGTCTATAAAGGGAGGCAATGGAAGCTGCATATATTAAAGGGGCGAGGCCCGATCCTTGCACTATGCCTCATATAGAGGATTTTGTGATTAACGGGTCGTAACTAATGATAGGTTAGGTTAGGGATCTTCCCTGCAACCCTCCACAATCGACCATCTATGGCAGGGCCGTCCAAATCGTGCACGTCGCCCGCGTGCTACATAAAAAACTCGCAGGCAAAGCTCACGGGCAAAAGCCGAGGAGATAGCCCAAAACTCAGGAGGGGAGTGGGTATAGTTTTTCCTATGCAGTGTTGCCAGACTTTAGGGGGCGATTTCGTTAAATAAGGCATTATTTCTTTTGTTACTGATACTTGTTTGTTTTTCGTGTCGCATAGCATGGCGCACATTCCGTATAAACAAAATATCACTGAACCAGTATTTAAGCCGGAGTGGGAGAATCTGGTTTTTTTTTCATTGTTCACAGATCGGATTCTAAATGCTTAATATGTAATCGTGTCCTATCGGGAAAAAGAAAATACAATTCTAGCTGACATCGAGAAAATTATCACATTAAAACAAAGGAAATAAAATGGTAAAGTGACTCTTTTCTTTTTGTTTTTTTTTTACAGTGTCGAATTGATAATTAGCAACTCGACTTTAAGGAACTGATCAACGTAATGTGCAATAGCAATAGCGGGGGGAAGAAAATTACCCGCGTGCACGGACAGAAATCTTGGACAGCCCTGATCTATGGGATCACCTCGATCGGGTTATAAACTCCATAGATACTCCTCCACCTCCCATCCTCCAAGAACTATCAACTGAACTACAATCAGCATGAATCAATATGCCTGTGAACAATTTCCAGCACCTCATTGAGTCTCTTCCAGTCCGTCCAGCTGCTGTTCGAACTGCACAAGGTTGTTATTCCGGATACAGTATTAACAGGTGGTCACATTATTGCGACTCGACTGTCTATTTTGCTCCACAACGTGGAGTTTAAAGGTCCTGTAAAATTTGACATAAAGTACAAAATGAAACATGCATAATAAAAATCAGTCGTGGTCATACGAATTGTTTTTAACTATATTTTCGGCTCCCTTCCATTACTCAAAATTATTTTCGCTTATGAAAATTTCCAATGGTACCACAATGGTATTATTAGATCACGCACCATCTAACCAGTTTTGACTATGTCGAAGTTGTTATACACGATATATTCATTCATGACTCGTCGTTACAAGTTGATTGATGCATTACATGCCATATCTTAGCCTTTGAAAATTTTTAGGGGGTATCATGATAGTACCATTAGAGCACGTGCTATTATACTGATTTTAGCCATCTTCGAACTTATCCGTGCTCTGTCCTATATCTATCGAGTGATGAAAACGGATTTTTAAAATCTTTCTTACTTTTTGAGAAAATCGAGTTACGGATGGACGGACGAGTAAGGCAAAAGCATAAAGCTCCTTTCGGTACTTAAGTGTACATGAGTACAAATATATGCTGTTTTTGAGTTAGTCCATATTATCGTGTGTAAATGAAAGTCGTATTCAATTTGAATATTAAGGGTTCGCCTTCGTTTGCTTTTTCAAGAATGCAAATTTTTAGCATACAAATACGAACGGGCATCTTAATACTAATCCTTTGAGCCCACTACGAAGTTAAAAACGTTAAATTAATTTCTCGCAAGAGTTAATTTGGATGACGTTTCTTTTTATTCGTATAGAATCGTCTGAATTTCATGTGTCTTTTCATTCGAAGACGTTAACTGAACCGTTCATAGAAATTTCTTCGCGTTTTCATTTTAAACAAAGACATTTTCATTTTTTAAGACGACGTATTGTTCTTAATTGGAATCCTCTTTTGGCAGGTGCAAAAAATTCCCCAGCAAAAAATGAGCAATTTTTCCTTCTTTAAAATTAAACAAGCTCACTTGCTCATTGTTGCTGTTGTTGTAGATGTTGTATTAAAAAAAATTATTGCTTTTTTGGGCGCATCATTTTATTTACGATTCCCTTTCGCCGAAGAGTGTGAGAATGAAAAACGCGCGCATGCGCTTGATTATTCAATAGCGAAGTATTGCAAAGGAGCCACGCTCGAGACTAATTTAAAATTTTTCGTTCTAATTAACCCTCTTCTCGCTCCAATAAATTTTAATGAAATTTACTATCGGATCTGTGGCGGAGCATTTAAGGCAAACCCGTCGAGCTGGGAAACGAACCAGGAATCCGCGGCCGCGATTTATCACAGAAAACTTTGCAGCTTTTATTTTTATGTAATGAGTGCAATTCGTCTTCTAACGCAATTTAGAGGTTTGTGTGCGACAAACGTTGCCATGACAACCGCTGTCGTCACGTGACGATTTGGGGGTGAGAATAGGGGTATAGAAACTCAACCAAGGTCGTTCGACATTAAAAGTCCCCAATGCACGCACTAATGAGGACTGTAGTTTCACTTCACCTTAACGTTCAAGTCTATTTATTTCGTCTTCCACCGTTAAATATTTAAGTGTGATGCCATTGTCGAAGAAGAGCCAGCATAATTGAAGAGTTACACGTAACAAAGAGATCATAAGTATCAAAATTTAATAAAATAATTTTTATTAGCTCAATTTATTCGTAAAATATTGCATAACTTAAACTATCGCATAAAAATAACATAGTATAACGTTTAGACAGTGCAGAGCATCAGTCTGAGATTACTTTTACAAATTTCCAGAGACATTTGCATGCAAATAATGAATACCATACTCTTGATTATAATGCGCACCTGTGTATAATGCGCATCCGTGTATTATGCGCACCCAGATTATCGTAAAAAAATGAACATCAGATTACAAAATAAAAATAAATTATAATGTCAGAATGGTACATTCGCACAAGCCTGTCACCAGGTCATGAAAGGAATTCAAAAAAGAAAATTGAAATTTCTGTGTGGGGGGGGGGGGGGTAGGAATCCTTAAAATTTTATTTACTCCAAAATGACTCTTCGCAGCCAAACAGTTCTTTTTAAAGAACATTCATCTCAATGAGAAGAGGCCGTTCAGGTCGTTTTTATTGTGAAATGGAATTGTGAAACACCTCGGATTGGCTCGCTGACGAGTCTTTCAGGACGTGCACCAATGTATGCGCAGCTGTATTTTGATATTTATAATGACCGCCTGGTAATACTAAGAGGTATCTCATGACCAGCAATGCAAGGCAAAATTCATGCAATATAAATAAGGTTCATTAAGGCATGTAATGAAGATTCCATCCCAACTCTGCGAATCCATAGTAATATAATAAAATGTGTTCTTTTTTCACATCGAAATAGAGCAACTGTATGGAGATAGTTGGAGGGCTCGAGAGAGACATAGGCTACTTTTTACCGCGGGAAAATATCTCTTTCCCACGGGAAACACTGCTTACCTAAGAGCTTTTGAAATTCACTTCTTTTGCTTTATAATTCCCCTCAACAGATGGCGCGGGCGAGCGAAGCCGCGGGTAACAACTAGTTATAAAATAAAATTGAATTTGTAAGACTGCCTAGAATTCCTGCTTTTCTTGGAAGTGATATTTCTTAAAGCTAATATTTTCTTGGAAATCTTTAAAAATGAGCAGTAACTGGAAATAATGGAGTGTTAGCAGACTATTGAGAAACGGTGGAAATGCGACAGGGGAAGCAGTCCCTTCGCTCGGCGCTGTATGAGTTTCGCCACCGCACTGCAGCAAAGAGCAAATGTTGGTAACGAAGTTCGCAGGTGGCCGTCGACTATCCAAGCATGTCAACATAATTAACGGCGACTGGTGGACTACTCCAAGTGATGAATGCTCGAGTTTTGCTTCAAAACATCGAGAGCAGAGTGCGAATTGCAACAACATAATTGTATGTTTGATAACATTACAACAAAACACACACAAATAAATAGGGAACAGCGAATCAAGGAAAAAAAACAAAGAGAGAAAAAAACAGGAAATAACGGAATATATAAAAAGCGCAGGTTTTGGGGCGCGAAAATCTGTCTGAAGTTTCATCCTTGCTTTCCGCTGCCCGGCCCTCTTTAACTAGTCATCATAAAAAATCGTAATTTAGGGTTTATTATTTAAAGAAATCACGGCCTTCTATTGGTACTTTCTAGAAAGCCATGTAGAAATACGATTAAGAATGCCTTCTTATGATGATGTAACAAATCTGACGTTTCCTTGCTCAGGCCTTTCCAGGACTTGTTGCTTCAATACCAGAGGCAGAACTTCCATGGTCATCCAAACGTGCCATCTCCTCTGCTCTCACGCCCGGAATGTCAAGAAAAAGATTGCTTCATCCTCCTATTCTTTCCCAATATGTATTTTTGTTAAAATTGTTTCCTTGTCTTCTATATATTAACTTGAAACCACCCCTTTGTTAATTGTAATAGAGAAACTACTGTAAATGTTCATGACATACCATCAACAATGACCTTATCAAAGGAAAATGAATGCGCATTATACACGGGAAAGTTTTCCAAAATCCACAAAAAACTAGATGCGCATTATACACAAGTGCGCATTATAATCCAAAAATTATGATATCTTCGTCTACTGCAGAGGACACCTTCAAAACCGCTAGAACTCTAGAAAGAAGCGTTTATGACCCATGTTCATATGATATTTTCTACTTGTTTTGGTCTCTGGAACATATCCTGAAAGTTTGCACAGACCATTCAGAAACATCTGTATTAAATGAGTTGCTGCTTTAGATATACATTTTTTTCTTTAATTGTAGAAACTTGCGCTGCGTTGTTCTTGAAATAGCTTTAAACAGATTGAAAACTAACTGGTAAAAGATTTAACTTTATTTTGCTGTCAGGCTCTAGTCTTGCGGAAAGTTATGCTCCAAACTATTGCTGAAAAGCCTTTTTCTTTACTATCTTCTATGCTCTATTGTAGATTCATTTTACGACTTTAAATGCAATCGAAACCCACTTCCTCCCTCATTTGCATTTGCCAATTACATTAGACGCCTGTGATTGTTGGCTTTCGCATCACCCAAACATTGCTGCTTGGTTTATAAATTCTGTCAGTGGATATGCTGGAGGTTTTCGACGCGCTCTGTCCTAGAAAAAGAGATCTATTAAGAGGTGCAATGTTTTCTACTCTGCCAAAATGCGACCCATTACCCCCTATATACCCTCCGCCTCGTAACTCTTTTAGACAGGCAACGCTATGCAGTTGATTGGTTTTAATGGCACGAGACTCGTGTTTCACTGCTAACTTAATGATGGCTTTTTGCTGTTCTTCCCTTCACGAGTTGTCGAAAAGTTCGTTAATATCCATCGGATTCGAGCTTGATGAAAATGAAACGATGGAGCTGGAACTTTGTGGCTGCTTCGTTTCGTTAATTCTCTGTTTGTCTCTCTTTATATCTCTTTTTATTTAAAAAAAACAAACAATATCAGTTAAAAGCGAAAATTTATTGCAACTTCCATCCATTTACAAAGCGAAATCAAGATCATAAAATGTGTAATACTGTGAAATTGCTCGAGTTTAAATTTTATATCTAAAATTACTCAGAAAATTTGAATATACGAAAATTAATCACAATGTAAATAAATCTTTCCTTTATGATTTAAGAAATGATGTTCATATCATGTGATGCAGAGCGTTGAGGCAGTTAAAATTCAACGATTTTGACTTTCCACTTCTCTTCGAGATACCGCTTCTCCGCCATCTGTTATATTCAATGTGATTCCCCTCTTATGGTGAATGTTCCCTACATCTCTCTGCACACTTTCCATAGGCCCTTCAGCGTTTTAGGTAGACGGTTTCAAGGACTCTGTTAAAGAGTCCAAACCCACAGAAAGGGTGAGGCGTCCGGGGACTTAACAGAGCTATATGAAAATAGGATCATGTTGGTTCCTGTTTCTTTTTCTGCATAATAGACAGTGAAGTGTGGCTTGATGTCTTATGGATAAGCGCTCAATAAGTTTCTGTACCCTAAAGGGTATAAATTGAGTCCATTATCTTCTGTTGGAAGTAGGCAGAGTTGGCTTTAACATTGAGCTTACCACAGTATTGGTTGATGAAAAGTAGCCCGCCCTTTGCCATCTTTGTGATAATAATGAATAACCCTACCTTCATTTGCTACGCAATGGCTTGAAGAACATTAGTGATGATAATATTAATTACGCGAGACCTTGCTCCTTGCAACTTTTCAATTATTAGAATGAACTGAAACCTGTGTCAGAAAGAGCGTATATTAATCTTTCCCAAAATGTGCCACCATTTTAGGCTTAATTTTGTCAGTTAACTGAATCATAACCTACAATGATAAGAGAAAGCCTGTCCATTTGACTTCAAACTGTGTCTCCAAAAAATCAGTCACCAACAGCACAGATTTAGCACCGCCTGTCGACAAAATTTAACATTCTTTCAGCGCTTTTCGTGTCAAGTTATGGAATAATTATAAAACTGAATAAAGATTACTTGATTTTTCATATAAAAAATTGATGTTCTTTATTACTTTTTGTCGAGGCATGAATGGGCAAGCTTTCCCTATCATTGTAGGTGGTATTGATAAAGCCTGAATTCTAATCACGAGAACGTACTGTAGAAACAGATAACAGAAGCTCAAATATGACGACACTTCCTCTTCTTAACGTACTGTTCAGTAAATTGTCAGCAGAAAAGTAAAACAGACAAAAATTCAATGTTTAAGTTTCTGCAGTTTCTTGCTGTTGTACACTCAGCCAATCACATGTCTCGCTTTCTGTGATGTCATGAACTCAAATGAAAATCAAAATATCGGAAACGAAGAATTAGAAATATTTTATAAACAACCGCAAGACTGCTGCACTCTACAAAACTGTCCCGGATTTCTGCAGTAGTGGAAACAAAGTAGAGCAGAAGGCAGACAACAGCAGATTGTTCTCTTTCTATTGTCTCTTTGCTGTTTCTGGTAATGTGGAATCCAAGCTTAATGATTAACAATATAAAACTTAAAAATTATAATATGAGCTTCCTTAGAAAATTGTTCAGATTTTCAACAACAAGCTAAACCATTGCAACGTTATCAGGCAAGAAATCTAATGGCGAATTCGGCTGACTGCTCCCAGTGATGCTCAGTTACTTTTCCGACGAAGAAGGGCCCATACTCCTCGACTTCTTCAAACGGTACTGCAACTTTGCTGAGGCCGAAACGGGCCATCAAAAAAAAGCAATGGATAGTGTTAGTAAGCTACTTGTGGCCAAGAAGGCCCTCCACCTGCTGGAAGCATTTCGATGGGAACTCCTCAAACATCCTCCGTACAGCCCCGACATCTCCCCATGTGACTCCCATATTTTCGGTATCTTAAAAAAATCACTGGCAGGTCGTCAATTCACCAGTGATTGCAGACAAGAAAGTGCAGAAAACCGTGGAAAAAGGATCCGTATGCAACCCAGAATTTTCAACACTAAAGCCATCATTCACTTCTTACGGTCTGAGATCAGTGCATCATTATGTGTAGGCGTCATTACAAATATTCTGTAATTCGATAGATATAACTGTACTCACCTTTTCATTTGGGCACACCTTATGAAGAAACAAAAACAATATTTTATAATTAAAAAAATCTCATATGTTCTCGAAGAAACGTTGTCCAAACTAGAACGCGGACTTCAAAATGACGTAGAATGAAGCTTTGAAGCTTTCAACAATGCAAATTACGTCAGATCAATGCGAGTTCAATAGAGGCAACCACGCTTGGACCATCTTTAGGCATTGCCTAATTGTACTACACGTATAATATCAACCCCGGTGAATATAATTCTTTACCAGGGTGTCGCGTAACCACATGTTTTTCTTTTATGTCTAACGTTATGTAAGGGAACCATTTCATTGCATTGTACATTTGGTGTCTATTAAGTTTTTGTAATTAGTGTTGATTGTTGAGCGCAAGACAAGAAAATGAGAGGGCTTTGTTAAAAGAAAAGGAGAATTCGGAGGGAAGCCGGGGAAGGAGGAATAATGAGTTTGGGTTGGTGAATTGAGGTTCGAGATGGACATTAAGAAATTAAGAGCGGGCCAGAGGCTCGGGGGAAAAAGTTCGTGGAACTCTTCAATCAGTTAAATCTATTAAAGTTTTTGGAGGAAACTTTTGCCAATAATACACATGAGCAGAGCCTAGCTTATGAAGATAATCGAACACGGGTGACCATGAATGATTCTATAAGATTTAGATGCGTACATGAATCTCTATAACGTTTCCGAGGATGGTTTTTGAGAACTTTATGGAAATCAAATTTGATTACTGAGGACTGCATTGAATTGGAATTGTATGTTGTATACAGGGTGTCTCAAATTCCTACAAACTTTGCGAGGTGATAGAGGGTGCAACCATAAGCATCTTTTCTCTATTGTGTTTTTAAGGAAACTAAACCCCTGCAAAGATATGAGGGGCTAAAAGTAGGATGCACCGCTTGCTATGTGTCTGGGGCCTGCGTATAGAACAGCTCTAAACATCCAATGACTGTAATTTGAACTCCTTAAACTTTGTCACCCCATTACCGAAGTGGTACTAAACCACAATTACTGACACTGATAAATAAGGTTCGAATTGTTTTGCATTATGATGAACTCTACCAAAACATACTGTCTCCTCTCGATTTCTGGTTGTGGGACCACTTGAAAACATTGGTGTATGCAACAGAAGTCCAAGACATTGATGACTTTACTGCGTGCATTGCTGTTTCAGCTGGTGAAATCCAAGCCCATACACAAATTTTTCAACACACACGCCAATCATTAGTACGCAGATTTCAACTGTTGTGTACAGGTTGGTGGCGGAAATTTTGAGCATTTGCTTTGAATAAAATACGTACTTCTAATCAAACACTGTACTGTCAATGCTCGTATTTCCTTTTTTGTGTCACATCCAATTACAGTCATTGGATGTTTAGAGCTGTTCTCTACGCAGGTCCGCTACATTGCAGGCGGTGCATCCTACTTTTAACCCCTCATATCTTTGCAGGGGGTTGAGTTCCCCTAAAAACACTATAGAGGAAAGATGCTTATGGTTGCACCCTCTTTCACCTCGCAAAGTTTGTACCAGGAATCTTGAGACACCCTGTATGTAGCTGCTATCGAACTACAATTGCATATTGATATTGGTTATCTTTAATTGCATATTGATTCTGCTAGTTATGGATGTTCAGATAAATATAGTCCCTTTTACCTGGCATAAGTTTTTCCTTTATCCAGAGAGACCATGATTACAGCGACTTTGAAGCCGCATGTGTTATTGAAGCCTAGAGAGCTCTGATGATGAAACCATGATTACAGCGAAAAGTTAATCGTTACATTAATTAACTTTTTCAAATTCTGTTTTCAGAAATATGGCCATCAAGGTCTTACCTCGGCTGTATCAACTTTTCAGGATTTTTCGTGGAACCTTTCAAGTCGAGTTCATGTGCTAAAACAATGACCGTAAAGAATACCAAGATAATGGCATGTCATGCAACAATCGATTCGTCAAGAATGAATACACTGTTATTTTCTGTTTATCTTTTAAGCATTGTTGACGTGAGCATTGGTGAAGAGGCATTTATTAATAATTATACTACTGCATCACATCTATAGCTCCTGTTAGGTGTCACTAGGAATTGCAAACCTGTAGCGTGTTCACGAAATAAAGTTCCTCTCAATTGATAATAAGAGCTGATTTTTTTCGTTATTATAGCTGTCATTGTTAGCTCATTTCACGCAAAATAGAAGAAAAGGTGAATGCTAGTTTCCCCCCATCAACCTCATAATGTCCCATTCCTCTTAAGGAGCCCCCACTGTTCCTGAGCGTCGAGTAATTCCGTTTGTTAAAATATTCATTGTTCTTTGGCGTCACAAGGAGCAGGTGATGTCTGCAAGAAAAGGTAACATTTCGATAGAAGGACATCGTAAAAAATTGAAGTCTCCACTGCCGGTGTGGATGGGTGGATAGAGGAGGAGAAAAAGAAAAGGTTTGGTGAATGTCGGATCTTTTTTTCCCCCATCGCCACAAGAGCTCATATTTAATTCATTGGTTCCGGTTGGTGTCTGATCTGTTTTCTCGGAACGACATCAGGTGATTCGAAACGAAAAAGGTTTCGGCCTAGGGGAATTAGAAGACGAGATAAGTTTTATCTGTTTTAAAGAAATCTTCAAACAGTAGTATGGCAGCAGATACGAGTAGATGTTTTATTTATAAATTACTTAAGATGTAATTCATAGGGTTACCGGAAGAGCTGAAGGACCAAGTAATTTTTTGGTTTACACTTGAAATTAGATTTTACAGATTTAACTTGTTTTAAAAAAATCCCTATTAACTTACTTTAAGGTTTCCTTCGCAAAATTTTGAAGATCTGGACTTCACTTAGAATTTCACATTACCAGGAAAGAAAAAGGAACAGGCGCAAGCGTATATAAGTGCTTATCGATTGATGACGTCTGGTTTATTCAGAGTTTCTGAAACATGGCGACCTCCTCCTCACCTATAAATTCTGTTTTTGACTATTTAAAGGATAGAGTAATGAATAGCACAATAATAAAAGAGAAGAGCAAGACAATCTGAGTATCGTATTCAACCTGTTGATTATTCGCGTGTCATATATGTTTCGGATTCGTTTCAGTTGCGATTTCACTAAAGCTCGAATAAGTTTTTTTGCACTTACCCATGCGCCACTTTCCTTTACTTTCGTGTCGGGTACTACAGGGTGAATACAAAAGTCTGAACCCCCCTTTTATTTTTTTGAACCGAAGCAGATATGTCAATTTTGATGAATCCAATGAATAGGAAGTTGTGGGTGGCCTATCCCATGGTGCACTTTTCATCATCCCAAATATGATTTGTCTCAAAAACCGTAAGGGATAGAGAAAAAAACCCAATTGCAAACTTGTTCAGCATAAAAAAACAAACAAAACAAAAAAAAAATCATCCAAATCGGACTCTGATTATGCTTACAGCCGTAGCTAACGAGAAAGACAGGACCTGGCGCGGAAAAGTCACTTTACCATAGTATTCCGAGTAACAGTGTAACCTTCATTGTTTCCATCTTGGATTTAATAATCAGAAGTTTTTCGTTTGTTGGAAACAATGAAGGTTGAATTGTTGGCCGGACTACTATGGCCAGGCGCTCTTTTCCGCCCACCGAGAAATAAGGCCTGGCCAACATCACCTAAAGAGAAAGCCTGCGCACGGAAACGTTATATATTGTTACATCAACATACCTAGTCATAATTTAGGGCTTATTATTGGTAGAAATACGATTAAAGATAACTACTTAAGACGATTTAACAGATTAACATCATATTTCTAAGACGATGTATGACGTTTCTGTGCACAGGCTTTCTCTTTAGGTGGTGTTTTGGTCTGGCGCGGAAAAGTCATCTTAGCATAACCTTCATTGTCTCCATCTTAGATATTGACAATCAGTGTATTTTTCGTTTATTGAAAACAATGAAGGACGGATGGTTGCTCGGACTCCGATGGTCAGATGACTTTTGAGCGCCCTGGCAACGCCTCCTAAAGATAAGGCCTGAGCGCGAAAACGTCATATATTGTTACATCATCATCCGAAGATACGTTTAATCGCATTTCAGGGCTTATTATTGGTAGAAATGCCTGACGTTTTCGCGCTCGGGCCTTATCTTTAGGAGGCGTTGGCCCTGGCCTGTCTCTCATTGGCCTCGCTAACAGCCAATGCCAGCTGTTAAACAGGCCAGATAAACAAGCCCTGAAGCGAAAAAGTCACCTGACCATCATAGTCCGAGTAACAATGTAATCTTCATTGTTTCCATCTTAGATTTTAATAATCGGTATTTTTTCGTTTGTTGAAAACAATGAAGGCGTTGACTTTTCCGCGTCAGGGCGTGACCACCGAGAGAGAAGGCCTACGCATTGAAACGTAATAGATTGTAACATCATCATAGATAGTGCATTGTTATTCGTATTTCTACCAATAATAAGCTCTTAATTTTAAAATAATTGCGTTATTATCAATACGGAGGCAGGGCAACGCCTCCTAAAGATACGGCCTGAGCGCGAAAACGTCAGACATTGTTATATCATTATGCGAAGACATAATTCAAGGCTTATTATTGGTAGAAATGCGACTAAACGTATCTTCGGATGATGATGTAACAATGTATGACGTTTTCGCGTTCAGGCCGAGGCCAACGAGAGACAGGCCAGGGCACTCAAAAGTCTCCTGATCATCGGGGTCCGGGCAACAATACATCCTTCATTGTTTCCAACAAACGAAAAAATACTGATTGTTAAAATCCAAGATGGAGACAATGAAGGATGAATTGTTGTCCGGACCCCGATGATCATGTGACTTTTGAGTGTCCTGGCCTGTCTCTCGTTGGCCTCGGCTCAGGCCTTATCTTTAGGAGGCGTTGGGCAGGGTTGCCAATTTAGCGGATTTCATGGCCCACGTTTTAATTGTTGTGCATAGTTTAGTTTTTAGCAATAACAATGTCCAACAATAAATATTCCCATTAAAAATAAAGTAAAACTCCAGTTATCCTCTCGCTGGTAACCGGACAATTCAGAACATGACAAATCAGAACATGACAATTCAGAACATCACTAATCAGAACTCTGATAAATCAGAACTATGCCAAATCAGACCTGTCACAATTCAGAACAATGACTTTCCAGAACCTTGTTTAATAACATTATTTAAGGGGAGCTGAAGAGAGGATAGAAGAATCACCAAAGCATTAAATTATAACATTTAATTATTTATTTTATTTATTTATTTATTTATTTATTTATCGAATCAAAACATCGACGTATTACAGTAAATATTTGAAGTAAGAACTGTTTTTGACCAACTAGCTGCCCCATTTCCGGATGATCAACGTTATAATGAGGTTCTCACATATTTCTTCTCTACCTACATCGATGGAGCTGCAGGAAGATCACGTCTATTCCCAGTAAAAATTTGGAATCATTTTGAGGCTGCTGCTGAAAGATGTCCTAAGACTACAAATTGTTGTGAAAGTTATCATTGTAGCCACCCAAGCATTTAGAACCTATTCGATGGATTAAAACGAGACATAGCTTGCCAGATATTATTATTAGCCAATGCCCAGATAGGTCGCCCAAAAGTCACAAAAAAGAAGTACGAGACCCTGAGTATTAGAGTAGCAAGAATTGTGCAAGAATATCATGCTGAAGAAGACAAATTGAGATTTTTACGTCGAATGGCCAATCTGCAGTGATTACTGTTTTGTATTTTGTCATAGTCCATATTTTCATGATTAAATTCGTTTAATGATTAAATTCAGAGTATTTCATAAATAAATAAATAAATAAATAAATAAATAAATAAAACTTAATAAATAATTAATACCATACATATGAATAAATTTACGTTCTGTTTCGTCACAGTTCTGAATTGTGACAGTTCTGATTCGTCACTGTTCTGTTTTATCTATGTTCTCATATGTCATTGTTCTGAATTGTGACAGTTCTGAATTGTCATGTTCTGATTTGTCATGTTCTGAACTGTCATGGAACCCCTCTCGCTAACTGCGATTGGTCGAAGCCTAATCACAACGCGACATCGTGCTACAAAAGCGCTATGAGAAATTAGTTCTTTTGTTTTGTTTATAAAGAAATGCAATTCATAAATTTTTAATGGTCCCTAAATACATATTAAATAAAACATAATAATGAGCTAGTTAAACTTTATTTCTATCAAAACAAAAAATCACCTTTTAAACTGCTGAACTGCAATTAGATCAGGCTCGCCACAAAAACATGGCTGACGATGTTGCTTGTGCATCATGGGTGATAGAAGAGAAAATTTTTGACAGTTCTTTTGAGTGTCTAGAATTATTAATTTTAATCCTGTTCGTCATAAAACGTTGAAAGTTTATTTCTGTATGTGTTTTTTAACAGTCTATGTTGTGGATTGTCCAAAAAACCAAGTAACAATGTAATCATACGCATGGTGAGAAGGCCGACCAATCGCAGTTAGGGAGAGGTTAGATGGAGTTTCACTATAAGCTAAATTGGCAATACTGTGCGGAGGCCTTCTCAAGAAATTTCATACAAGGATTTTAACAATTAGTCTTTTTTCAAGAATAAATCATTAGATGATCAGTGAGAGTTTTAATTGTACGCCAACCTCAGCTGTTCAAATTAATGATGAAAAATAGGAAAAAAAATTCCGCAGCCTGGATTCGAACCAGGAATCTTTGGCCAATTCCGCAGCCGAAGGTTCCTGGTTCGAATCCAGGCTGCAGAATTTTCTTTCCTATTTTTCATCAGTCTGTTTTCGTTTGTTGGAAACAATGAAGGATGGATTGTTGCTCGGACCCCGATGGTCAGGTGACTTTTAAGTGCCCAGGTAACACCACCTAAAGAGAAGGCCTGCGCACAGAAATTTCATACATTGTTACATCATCATACCTAGTCATAATTGGTAGAAATGCGATTAAAGATGACTGCTTATGACGTTTTAACAACGTATGACGTTTCCGCGCTCAGGCCTTATCTTCAGGTGGTGTTGGCCCAGGCCTATCTCTCCTTGGCCTCGCAACAGCAAAGTGACATCAACTTCATTGATCTTTTACAATGCCAAATATTTTGTTATTACGCAAATTTGAAGCATGATCGCAATCTCGGGTCCAAAAACTCGCCCCTGGTGTGATTTCTTTCGGTTTTATGAACCTTGTACTAAAACAAGTCAGTTTCGGTATCATTGGGAAGTGTGATGATTGAGCGTTCCCTTACTTCACTTAGATATCACCGACAGTTGAACGTGATATTTCAGGAGTCGACATGCTCGCAATTACTCAGTCACTAAGTTAAGGGCAGAGTATTTTCAAAAAGTTTGAACCTGCGAGTGTGGTATAACAAGTCAAAATACAAATGGAAAATTTTGAAAGCAAACAAGTTATTGCAATCATAATAAAAGCAAGGACCATTTGAAACAAGTCATCTTTTAGGGAATGTGCAATGATTGTTCATGAAAAAAATTCACGGAACCTTTAGTACAATAGAAAAAAAAAATCAATCTAATAAAACGGCATAAATGGGAGTAAGATAGCAAATAAAAATAAACTTAGATGGCATCTAATCAAATTACTAGCGCACGAGCATTATAATTTCGTTATTAACATCGTTGGCGTCCTCCCGACAAATACTGTATAGCAGCGTAAATTAATTTTTTAAAGGTCTCCTGCACGATTTTATTTAATAAAGAGGGTGAAATAAGGCTTGTCAAGTGAATTACGTCACTATTCGAAGCATTAGATTGGTTGCTAGGTAACCCCTCCCACATGAGATACCTCCACCTCCTCTTGTGTATTGCCATTGTTTGACTTGGGGGCTTGATTTTTCCTTATCTGTTTGTGTTCGTTGCCTGTTTCCAATTCCAAAGTCAGAAAATTCCTCGGTGGATGGGAGTGGGGGGTGGATGGGTGACCATTTCCGGTATTTCCCTTAGCAACCGGCTTCAGTTGCCTAGCGACCGTACTCCGTCATGGAAAGACTCCGAGGAGATGACGTAATAATTCAGAAATCGAGGCCTCGGGACGTCGGGAAAGGAGATGGAGCAAACCACCCTACGCTTCGCTAGTCGACTTGTTTAGATCGCTTTCAGATGTTCATTGGATGGGTCTATTATGCGTGTTTGCGCAATTGGAGTATTTGAACGGTTTCACGGCCTAGCATGCATTCATTTCAAGCTGTTAGCGTAATTCATTATCTTCTGTATATTATATATCGTCGTTTGGATTATTTGAGATTTCGCAACGTAGAACTATGTAAACCAATATAAAATTACGTGATGATTAAAAACACTAAAAAAATGAAATGGTATGTACTATGTATTCCCCGTGAATATATTGAAATAACCCCATTTTCATTTCGTATGTTAGCTATTAAAAAGATATACAACTCTTGGACATAAGTATTTAATATCAGTTGCATTACCATTTCAACAAACAATCAACTCGCTTAAAAAAACAATAAACAAACTAAAAATTAAACAAAAATTTACGCATTGATAAAAGGCATGATTCTTTACAAATTTACATGAAGAACGTTATCTAGTAGTAACAAGTTAAATAATAAAAAAATATTAAGTTAAATTTATACTGGACAAAAATATTTAATACTGATGCTGCTTGGACAAAAGTATTTAATACTTCTTAATATTCTAATTTTGCTGAACTGATATCCTTAACTACCTCTACAATCAAATGGATTTGACCATGTTAATGAAAAAACCCAGCAAAAAAAAAGTTTTTTCCTTATAATATTGCAATTGAAACAACAAAGCCATGGGTAAAAACGCGAACTTTCCATAGATGCAAAAAAAAAAAAAATCGTAATTACATTGTGTAAAGAAAACAAAACCCAAAAAGAAATTGCAACCATTGTAGGATGCAGCCAAGGAACAGTTTCTAACATTATAAAGCGTTTTCGAAATGAAAAAGTACTGACAAACAAGACACGTAGTGGTCGTCCAAGAATCACTACAAAAAGACAGGATAAGACTTTGAAGAAAATCTGCCTACAAATGCGCAAAGCATCGTCTAAACAGATGAATATAGAGTGGAAGAAATACCAGGCCCATACATCAAGCCGTACTCTCAGACGACGTCTATCCGAAATGGGTTTTAAGCGAGCGGTAGCCAAAAGAAAACCTCACCTGTCACGTCGTCAGAAGCAGGATCGTTACAAATGGGCCAAAGCCAAAAAAGAGTGGACCGAAGATGACTGGGAAAACGTTATTTTTTCAGATGAGTCCCGTGTGTGTCTTGGACTTGGAGATGGTGGCCAAGTTTATGTGTGGCGACGAGTAGGCGAAGAGTTGCATGATACACAAAAATTTAAGCAAGGAATTATGGTTTGGGGTTGTATAACTGCTAAAGGTCCTGGTTGTTTGTGTATCCTTAAAACAACAGTGACAAAAGATGTGTACGTTGAAATACTAGATCGCTTTCTGATTCCAACTCTAGATGATTTTTTTGATGATGATGATTCTTTCATCTTTCAAGATGACAATGCCTCATGCCATCGTGCAGGACTTGTCAAACAATTTTTAGAAATCCACAACATTCCGACAATGACTTGGCCAGTGAATAGTCCTGAGTTAAACCTAATTGAAAATATTTGGTTGATTTTCAAAAAATTAATTGATGCTAAACATCCTACCAATTTGAACGAATTGCGAGTTGCAATCCGAGATAGTTGGCAAGAAATTAGTACAACTGAGTGTGCTAAACTGTATGCAACCATGCCACGGCGAGTTACGACAGTAATTAAAGCCAAAGGTGGTTGCACAAATTACTAACTATTGGTTAGTACTTAAAATATTGATTGATTTGTTAAGATATTAAATACTTTTGTCCGGGCAGCTTTAGTATTAAATATTTTTGTCCAGCCTTGAATATGTTTAATTTACTGTCACATTCTAAGTTTTTGTTAATGAGCAGAAAAGTTCACTTAATATTATAAAAAATTATTTTTTTTGTTTCTGTATTAAATTTTATTGGTTTATTTTGTTTCTAAATTAGTGAATTATGTGAATAAAAGTATTTTGAAACACAGAGCTTGTCGTTATTAAATACTTATGTCCAAGAGTTGTATATATGCTACTTAATCTTATGATTTTTAAAAGTGCAAAATGGGAAGTCCCAACCTTTGCGGATGGATGTGACAAAAGAAAAAAATTACAATTTCCAAAAACAATATAAAGGAAGCCCGTGTAATTTGGACCCCCTAAGGGAAAAGGGCTATAACTTCTACTCAAAATGACGTGGCTCCAATTTTCAACGTAGGTATATAGTGGACATTACTGGCTATCTTTTGGTGCAATATTTTTATGGAATACTATAATGATATGGGATTCATATAAAATTTAAAATTTTTTGCATTCGGTCCGAATTACACAACGGGAAATGTAAATTGAACCAAGTGGTCCAATTTACACAATACGCCGGGTAATAGCAGAAACTTTGTTTCAACTTATCTGTTTATTAGTGCACTGTGAAAAATACAAATGATCAGCAAATATTAAAACGATGAAAAAAGTTATTTGCATGTATCGCAAAAGTAATAGAGAGCATTGTCCACGGATGCACATTCTTCGTCGACCCAGCTTAGACATTTTCCGCATTGTATCCAGCTTTCATCGAAGGACTCACCACAAAGTTTACAAAATTTACACAAATTACGTAAGTTGAAAAACGTTCAATAACTGTGGAAAGCGACATAATAACGCAGGAAAACCTTTTGTCCACAATAATTTTTAATTAGACATATACGTATTTCGAACCCTTTAGGTTCATTATTCAATGCCATATGAGTAAATTTCGTACACAGCGCAAGTCCTATATAAAGGAGAAAGGGGTTACCTGTCCCCCAATCGAGTCCGAATACGAAACAGAGACGGCCAATGGGAAACGAGGGACCCTCATTTTACAAAAGCGCGGAGCCACCAGCCTGGAGTCGTCCAAGAATGGATGGAGGATACTTGTTCTCGGAGGTTTCTCGCCTCACCCGCCAACGGCCGGAGCAGAAATCGTGACTCATCGGAGAAGGCAATCTTTTTTCCAGTCAGAAGTGGTCCAGTTTCTGTATACTAATGGGCAGATTGAAGCCGTTTTTGGCGATGAACCTTCGTCAGCATGGGTGCGGTGACCATCCGTCTGCTGTGGAGGCCCATACGTAGAAGGGTCCTCTGTACTGTGGTTTTGGAGCCATGCCTGGTAGCACCCTCGTTGGTTTGAGCTGTAAGTTGGTCCACTGTAGCTCTTCGGTTGGCCTTCACACACATTCGCAGCCGTCGATACTCTCCCTCATCAATCGCACGTGGTGTTCCACAGTTCCCATACCGTATATTCTGAACGGTCCCATTTCCCCAGTCATGGCGCGCTTTAAATACAGCAGCACGAGAACAGTTCACAAACTGCGCGGTTTCCGAAATGTTGCCACCCTTAGCCCGAAAGCCGATTATCATCCCTTTTTCCAGATCTGATAAAATTACGTTTCTTACCCATTGCATTGCAGCGATGAGTGATAAGTTTTTAATTCCCTAAGCAATTCCCAACACATGACATACACTACTGTTTATAAAAATCGCAACACCCTGATGGAATGGTCTAATCCATATGTAATTTGCAATATTTGCATACAATGGGTCAGAGTATAAATGATTAGATTTTCAGAGTAATTGCTTGAAAGAACACCATGCCTCGACGACGACGAAGGGTACCATATCAACAGCTGACAGACTTGGAAAGAGGACGCATAATTGGTCTGCGTGAAGCGGGATGGTCGTATCGTGACATTGCTGCTCGTGTAGGACGTAATGCAACGACAATTATGCGTGCATGGAGACAGTGGAGCGAAGAGAACAGGGCACACCGAAGACCAGGCTCAGGAAGACCCAGCACGACGACACCGCGAGATGACAGACACCTCTATCGCATGTGTGTAGCAGATCGTACAGCCACTTCCACAGTGTTAGCACAACAGTGGGGTGCTACAGTAGGCAGGACAATGTCTGCTAGCACTGTACGACGCCGTTTGATTTCCAGAGGATTGATGGCACGAGTACCATTGTTGCGGATTCCTTTGACTCAAAACCACCGGCGCCTCAGGTTGCAATGGGCCCATCAACACCAACAGTGGCAAGCTGAATGGCAACAAGTTGTGTTTTCGGATGAGTCAAGGTTTAACTTGCAGCACCATGACGGCAGGATACGAGTCAGAAGACATCGTGGCGAGCGCTACCTTCCAGAATGCATCCTGCAGCGTCATTCAGGACAAACGCCAGGGGTGATGGTGTGGGGTGCAATCAGTTACCATGGCCGTTCCCGTCTGATCAGAATCCATGGCAATCTGAACAGTGACCGGTACATCAGGGAAGTTGTGCAACCCGAGGTCATCCCCTTCCTGCAGAACCTACCAGGCGCTGTATTCCAACAGGACAATGCCCGACCGCATGTGGCCAGAAATGTCCTCGCCTTTTTCCAAGCACATCAGACGCCCTTGTTCCCCTGGCCTGCTCGTTCACCAGACATGTCCCCAATCGAACATGTGTGGGACAGGGTTGCTCATCGATTGGCTCGTCAGACTCCTGCAGCAGCAACTGTGGATGAACTGTATACCCGTGTAGACAGAGCATGGCAGGACATTCCCCAGGCCCTTATTCAGAGCTTGTTTGACTCAATGCCACGACGTTTAGAGACTGTAATTGCATCCCACGGTGGTTTCACCCGATACTAATGTGACAATAAAACGCATTGTATTGACCTGAAAATCTAATGGTTTCTTCTCTGACCCATGATATGCAAATGCTCCAAATTTAATGCAGATTGGGCTATTCCAT
>JAHWFO010033718.1:92476-115296 GCA_023313115.1 Rhysida immarginata
TTTTTTTTTCGGATGAGTCTAGAATCTGTGTGGGAGTAGGTGATGATGTTGGGACATTCGTCTGGAGACATCATGGCGAAGAGTTTAACAGTGATTGTGTAAAAAAAAAAAACAACTGAAATTCACCGACTCATTAAAAATTAATGACTGCAGCAGGCGTTGGGCGTCTGGCCATTGTGAAGACAACTGTCAACACTGAAGTCTACCTGGACATTCTGGAAAGTTTCTGAAAAGCGTGTTAAAATACCTTAAAGACAAGAAAGACATTCAACACATTTCTTGGCCATCTAATAGTCCGGATCTAAATCCGATTGAAAATCTGTGGGGAGAACTCAAACAAACGATCAACAACGAAAGACCAACAACCAAGGCCGAATTAGCAACCGCAATTAAAAAGTCATGGGGTAAAATTGGCAAATATACATGCAAAAAACTTGTTGTCAATATGAAGAGAAGAATTAATGCCGTTTTAAAAGCCAAAGGGGGGGGGGGGTTACGAAGTACTAACCTTCTTGAGCCATTAATTTTTTCCTCAAACTGGGTTGAGCCTTTGTTTTTTTCCCAAAGTGTTTTTTTCCGGACTCATTGTAATGATATTGTGTTCTGTTATAATGTGAATTTTTTTACAGTTTGAAAGAGAATAAACTGGAGATGATGTATACAAGAGTACTATTTGTTTGCAGACAATCCAAGCTGAAGAATAACAATTAAAGACAACTACGTAACGCTTACCACCAAGATCTATAGAAGTAAATGGTCGTTCAACTCCCGTCATTTTCCATTGTTAAGGGAAGCTAGGGAATTCAGATCACGCTAGGAGCCGCACAGCCGTAATGGACTTTCTGTGCTTTATGCGGCACCTAGCGTGATTTGAATTTCCTAACTTGTAAAGTTATTTTATTTATTTAGTTGATGCCCAAAATTTAAAGTGAGCTATGTAATGCATTCAATAGTTGGATTGTCAATTATTTCTTTAAGATTATGTACAATACATTAATTTCGGCAGTATTATGCCAATAATTCCGGCTGCATTGAAACTGAAAATGAAACTAAAATATCTAGCTCCCGATAGGGCGGCGCTGCATGCGTTTTTAGTCCGATTGTACCACAGATATAGAGGAATAGATCGGCAATGCCATTGTGTTCGTTGAAGCCTCGCTTACGTTCCGCCGCCATCTTAGGTCACTACAGACCTACATTTTATTCTACATCTTATCCTACATCTTAGGTCACTACATTTTATTCTAACTTACTTAACTAACTTTATAACATTAAATATTCTAAGAAAAAGCATATGAATCGAGTACTTGCTGCTTACACGTGTAGTACGGTAAGATGGCGGAATCGGCTTCATAGCGTCAGTGAGAAAGGTACGGGCATTGCTGATCTATTCCTCTATATCTGTGGATTGTACATGCAGCACCATTTTTCAATTGAGTTACCCCCCCCCCCCCCTATCGGGAGCTAGAAACTTTAGCTTCATTTTTCAGTGGAGTTGGATGGCCATCTACTGTCTAAAGACTATGGTTTGGTTTGGTTGGTTTGTTTGGTATTAACGTCTTTTTCAACTCTATGGTCATTTCAGGACCGCGTTATAGGGGTCGCAAATTTTGCCTCGCAAGGGTTCTTTAACGTGCAGCCGGCCAACGACTACACGGGACCAACGGCTTTACTTCCTTTCCGATGGAAGTGCGTGATCTCAGGATTTACCCCTGAAAAATCCTCGTCGTCCTCGGCCGGGATCGAACCCGCGTACTCGGGCATCAGAGACGATCACGCAACCTGCTGGGCCACCGAGGCCGATAAAGACTATGCTTACCACGCTTGAGCCATTATTATTTGCTAGAGGTTGTACAAGTTTTCCCCATTGCCACTTTTCCTGTACCTTACACGTTTAAAAAGTTACGTTATGATTTGACCCGAGCATCATATTATTCATCCTCACTTTCCAATAGAATTGTTTTAACAGATTGTTGACAATTATAATAGATTTGTAGTTATTTGGGTGGATCACTTCAAAGTAAGCACCCTGTATACGCCTCCGGTATCTCTGATTCTATAAGAGGGTCTTATAGGGTATATTCGTATACATTCCGAATTACTTACAACTTTATGTGAAGTACAATATAATATGTCATAGAGAAATTCATTGGATCATTTTTCTTAGAAAATTTAAAACTTCGAATATTCTATGGTCTCTGAAACAGTAAAATTTGATTTACATAGATAAGATCCTAAACTTAAAACCTGGTTCAAAGAATTAAAAACAAGAAAACTGTAGAGGCAATAAAATTTTTATTCGCTTAAACTAAAAATTTTATATTCTTCGAAAATAATTTTTTTTAAATGGTAGACATTTATTATTTTTTTTTAATTTTTAAATCTTTCATGGAGGCTTTATAACATTCTTCGCTACCATATCGTCATCCCTAAAGAAATTTTATTATTTTCCCCATTAAATATTTTTGTGTGTTCAATTTCCAAAAGTGAATTTAAGAAATTTATGAGTCTTAAACATTTCATCGAGCTTGAAAAAAAAATAATAATAATATTTTCCCCCAACTGCCTCCTCCTTAATTCATCGAAGAGCATATTTCTGCAGAGACTCCTTTGAAATTCAATATTTTTTTTTTCAGAAAATAAATTTGCAAACGATTATTGAATGTCTCATTCTTCATAAAATTCTTTTACTATTTATAGATTCTTCTCCTTTACTTTCTTTTAAAAGATTTCTTTACGAGTTCATATTTCTCACAGGCTGCAATATTTTCTCTTTCGCATTCCTTCCTCGCATGAAGAAGTTATTACCGTGGACGGGTGGAGAAAATGAAAAAAAAAAAAAAAAAAAAAGCTATGGAGGAAACATTCGCCGAGGAAATGAAGAGTGTACACTTGTATATCACAACAACGTTTTCATTTTGTTTGCCTCGTATTTTCATTAGGAGACCGTGGCGCACTTAGTGGTCTAATCGTTTGCAAAGTGCTTTTTTCCTTCTCTTTCTTAAGCAATCTCCTATTCATTTGCAACTTAGTGATAAAGCCCCGCTTTTGAGTGGAGAACTCGTTTATTGCATTTAATTCTGTAAGAAGAATGGCTTAATTTGTCCATTATGTTGTTGCTAGAAACAATTTTGAAAACGTCCTTTCCTTCCCCGCTCTATTTTTCGCCTTCAGAATTGAAACGCATTTATGTGTAATATCTACATAATTGTAAGGTGTGCTCACTTCCATAGAAAAAATATTTAGAGAAACTTATTTAGTTCTATAAACACTCTAAAATAATACACATTAAGACACATATGTGCTCAACACAACACAAGAGTTCTTCTCTGACATTTCCTCTTTCATTTGTGTTTGTACAGCAAGCTGAAGTCCCTTGTTTTGTCATGTTTACAATGGGAGCAACTTTTAAGCCTAAGCCAGCAGAGCACCAGGCAGTGTAAACAGAATAAGGGTGATGGAAGCTAATCTCTATTAAGTCTCTCTAATTGTGCTCTTTCTAACGCTGTCAAAGGCTAAAGAATGAATTTTAATTTCTGCTTAAACATAATCTTCGTGCTAGTATCCCCAAATAATTGAGTTAAAGCCGGATGAGTAGATCAAACAACGGCCAATCGATAGGAACGGTTTCAACAACTTTGAAACCTGAGTTGAGCTAAAAATTTTAATATGTGCATTACATATCTTTAATCACCGTAAATTTGATACGCAGAATAGCCCAGAATTCACGATTAATATTTCGTGAGACGATAGCTTTTAAACAAATTAGCTTATTTTAAGAAAGCTAAACTGCAATTGATAGTTTATTTTCGCTAGCAACTTCTAGGGAGTCATCTGAAAACGCTGAATAAACCAAACACTCAACCGCAGATAGATAAACAAACTTAAGGATATCATTCTGCAGGAGTTCAACGCTATTCCGAGATTTGTGCCGAAAATGTGTCTGCACGCTATGGAGAACAGATTGTAGAGAACCGACTGGATTATCGATTGCGGCTTACTTTGTTCAATTAGGTTAAAAGCTATAGTCTTAAAAAGTGAGAGTATGGGGTATAAAAATCGCTGAACATAAATTCAGTAATACATGAGAGCTTGATGAAAACTGTTGCCTCCTAATTTTTTGTGTTACTGGTGTCTATAACATAAGGGATTTGCCAAATGAGACCCTTCGGCGCATCCTATCAGCACCACACTTGGTAAGACCATTCCATAGGTCCTGCAAACACCAGTCTATTATTACGGATGGCAGCATCATCTCATTGACCTTGCGATACAGGTATAGCGCACATGTCGTAAAGACATGCACACGTGGTTTTTAACTTTCATTGACAATTAAGCATTCGATAATTGTTGCTAATGGTTCGTCTCCATTTAGAGAGTGAAATGACAGGACTAATACCGTATTTACCTGAAAAGATCCCGATGTCAAATTTAAACCGACCCCCCTTTTATGGATCATTTTCATGGAAAAAGAATATTCTCAAATTTAAACCGACCTCTATTTTTTCAATGTTCTAAAGATATAAATCCATATGAATACCATAATTTTTGTATATAATCCGCACTCGTGTATAATGCGCATCTAGTCTTTTCAGGTTTTGGAAAAAAATTCCCGCGTATAACGCACCCAGGTTATTGTAAACAATGCGCAGTGATGATTTTTTAAACTTTTGTCTTGTATAATATGCCACCAGATCAAGATGACTCACTTTCTAGTCGTTATTTATTTAGATCTGATTAATTAGTTACATTTCGGGTCAACATACAGTACTTTAACCAGCGGGTATAGACCTACCACATCAAGCCACAAAAAATAAACACAAGAAAAACAAATAAAGATTTAACCATCTACTTCTATAGACAGGGTGCGCAGGAAGTAGGGATGCGCATGCACCACTTACTGTGCCTTTCTTTACTTCCGACCATAGAAATATCTGAGGCAGAGAAGTGTAAACAACGAAAGAATTAACCAATAAAAATATCATATTGTGTTGCTCCTTGTTCAGCCAATTCGCAAAACGCAAATTTATTGAGTAAAGTATTTCGAAAACGGAAATACCTCTAGGCACGAAGCAAGCTAATGTTTGTAAACACGCACCCCGTCCATAGTTTTACCTCATAAGCTATTGTAAAATCCTTTTTTATATCATTTGATACGAAAATGGAAAAAAAAATGCTTTCCGCAACATGAAAGTGATTTGCGAACGAAAGTGAGACCGTTCGTTAAAAAAAACAAAATGGCACCAGTCAAAAAAAAATTATTTTTCTTCCCACGCGAATTTAATCCGAGATCACTTTTTTGGATCATTTTTCTAAAAAAACCCTTGGGATTTATTCAGGTAAATACGGTGATTGCAGGACTGGAAACAGGCCAGTCCAGATTGAAGTGTCTCAGCCGCTGTACAAGTCACCTAGCGTCATTTCAAGATTATGGATGCGGTTCCGACAGGATGGAAACACCCACAAACACTTTGGACAGGCGTCACCATGCCCAAAAAAGACCGCTATCTTGCTCTACTATGGTGGTTTGAGGAGTAACCAGTTTTCACGAGCCAAAAGATGGTGCCACCAGTTCGTTAATAAATGAGCATTTAGTGCCATCTGTACAAAAGCAGGAGAGAATATTGCAATGGGTCATTAATCTTAGAGATGGTACTAAACGCTCATGTATGACAAACTGGTGGCATCATATTTTAGCTCGCGAAACAAGTTACTCCTCAAACATCCTCGTATTTGCCCATAAGAACAGACAAAACAAATTAGTAGCTTCAGCTAAAAGCTACTTATAAGAATGAACGCTTGGTCTGTAAGTTTATCCCTCTGGCTTCTTCATCAACAATATGATGAAGATGTTAGCTTGGCTGTTTCAACTTTTCAGACTTTTTCGTTGATTGGACGTGCTGTAATAGAGACTGTAGGGATACGAAGATAATGACATGTCAAGAATGAATCCCAAGCTATTTTCTGTTTATCTTTTAAGCTTTGTTGACATGGGCACGCGCACGTGACGATCGTTTGTCGAGATACGATTATTCAATAAAGCCGATTTCACAAATTCCTCACGGCGCGCATATCCGAGCATATCCATGGCGTCCACTTGGAGTGCCACATCGCGAACCATTTCCCAATTAATTCGATCTGCGCGGTGCACTGCCGCGCGGCGTCCGCAAAATAAACAGTCGAAATGAGATCAGAAAAAATGGAAGGGAAAATTCCGTGATTTGGATATACACCGTATCACGCTCGGTGCGGTTCGGATCCAGGTCGTGGAATTTTTCCTTCCGTTTTTTCTGATAATATCATTAGCTTATGCATCGGGCATTATCTCCAGTTTCCATTTAATAATTCTTGTGTGCTCATCAACTTTTCTGATGGTTTGGAAAGGAGGAATTCCCGATCTGCGAGCTGGGTGCCCGCTTTATCATTGGGGCTTTATCTTGACTACTTTGTAGTTTTTAAAACAACTGGTGACAGCCTTGCTTAATTGCTGGAGGCAATTAAGCAAGATACTTAATTACGATGGCTTAATTGATAGAGGCAATGAGCATGATACTCATGGTTCCAGGCTCGAATGCAGGTCGCGGGGTGTTTCCTTTCGTTTTTGGATAATATCATTACCTAATGCTTGGAACATTATCTCCGGTTTCCATTTCATAATTCTTAAGCGGTCGAAAATCGGCTTGTTGGACTCGGTCAGCTGCAGCGGCAGTAGCAGTGGCTCATCCAATCAGAACATCTGAATGTGGTATGAATTCTGGTAATGCAAAAGAATGTATAACGCATAGTAATAGTATCAGAGTTAGGCACAGTTTGTATTTGCACAATGGCCGACTCCATTCCAGTCGAGAATAGAAAGAACACCACAAGCATGCGATTAACGATGGAGAACCATGGAGTTGTTGTTGTGCTTTATGGTGACATCATGACCAATCTTATTGCATCAGCAGATACTCTTTCTGAAAAAACTCGCTGAGCCGCTTTTCAGAAACGTGAAGCGTTTGTAGTATCGTCACCTATCTGCCGCTTTTGGAAGCGGCGCCACAGCTAGCTGTTTAATTGTGAAAACTACTTTACCGTGTACCCTCGTACGTGTTGAGCAATAAATTAGACATAAATTTGGAAGAAATAAATAAATTTCTATTGTTTATTAAGAACTACATCTAAATTTTAAGTTCTCGAATTTAAAATTACTTCTGCGTCATAGCTACAGCTCCTTCTTGGAAGTTTCCCCAAGATTCTTTATTTTGTATTGTTGCCCTTCCGACGAATGTCTATCGGTGGAACATTTTCTGCAGTTAAAAATTCTATTACAGTACGCTGTGCTTCATGAGCCCCAACATCATGCTGTTACACGCCTTCATGTTTCTGACTCTAATTCAGAGCTCTCTAGCGGTAGATGTACGAAACAGATACAAGTGAAGTCGGAAAGTTAACTACTGATCAAAATATGCACTCCGAACTATATTAACAGTAATTACTTTTCAGCATGCCCTTAAGATGAATTATTTCTTCATCTACTATAATATTTAAGAACATTTCATAAGCAATTTCATTAAGAAACAATTTCCGAGTCCGTCGTCTGCTCGGAAAACAACTCCTTAAAGCAGAAGTGACCTCATCATCGCTGTTAAATCTACATTTATGGCATTCACGAATAAAATATCCATGGTAGAAGTGTGTGATTTTGCAGGGGATCTGTGTGGTGAGGAATTGGTAATCCCACTAAATTTGGTTGCCATACGATCATGCATTCTATACAATTGTATGAACTCTATGAACACCTCTCGTACAGGGTGTTGATAGAAGAACGAAACAAGTGGTATTGTTTCCAAATTAATAAGTTACTAATCTTGCCGTTAGGTGGTGCTGTATGTAACCTATTAAAAATAAGGTCTTTCTGAAGAAAAAATGTACATTTTGAATCGATTGTGATGGCTGCTTGTAAAGGACAGTTTATAGCCGATTTCTCGGACTCCATACTGCGTCAACGGGAACACGTCAACTGGACGAGTGCAACTAGGCGCTGGTCAAGTGGACGATAGTCTACTGGACGAAAACCAAGTGGACGACGAAAATTTTATAACTTAAAAAAAAAAAACTTTGCTATTCTGTTTTTCTGGACATTTGGACGACAGAAATATTTTAAAACTTCAAATTTCACAAAATTTATTTTATTATAATTTATTTATTATTTTATTATTATTACATACTAATATCTATGAACTAATGCAACATGACATTTTATTATAGTTTTTTTATATAAGTATTTTATTTCAATGATATTTGTCCTCGTTTCTGACTTAAAATAGGATTCATCTAAAATAAATATACAGAATTAAGTACCAAAGTCGGAGGGAACTTCTAATCTGCAAGGAGATTTGAAATATCAGATACGTATTTCGGCTACCCAGTAGCCATCTTCAGCAATGAGAGACAAAAGTCAACTCTAATAAATATACTATCAGATCAGTAAAATAATGCAATAAAAATACTTTTGAAAAAGAAAGTATGCAAAGTACGCAAAATGACTAATGCAAAGTAATTGTTATCGTTTCAGATGAGGATCTAACCACAGAATCTTCGCATTTTTATCAACGGCAAATGCTACGTGATATAATTCGTATTTAGAACCATTTTTAACCAATTAGCTTAGAAAGCTAATTATTATGATAACATTGTTCAATTATATTAACCCAGACACGACTTATTAGTCATTTATCATTAGGAATTTTTTCATTGAAGAATTTATAAAGTTTAAAAAAATTACTTAAAAATTATTATGACCGATAAATACCGTAAATATATTTCTTTCCATTAAAATACATTAATGTTAAATTTAAAAATACTAAGAATTAAAATTAAAACGGACGGCAAAATAAAATTGGTATTTTTAGTTGGCTTTTTTTTTAATTATAAAATTATCGTCGTCCACTTCGTTATCGTCCAGTTTTACCGTCGCCCACTTGGTTTTCGTCCAGTTGACATCGCCTAGTTGACTATCGTCCAGTTGACTGTCGTCCAGCTGTGACGTACCCGCGTCAGCAGCGTGCAGCGCCACCTGTGGGCAACATTTGTAACTAATTTTGAATCTTCTGCATCAGATTTATATGGCTTTCGAAATAAACATCCACTTGTTTCATTCTTCTAATGATCTACGTTTCCGAGATATTTACTCGTAAAATCAAGGTGTTCTTGATGGGACACCTTTAGCTACTCTTTAAAAAAGCTAAATAGCATTTTATTTTTTATAAACGAAAATTAGCTTAATTAGAATGGATGAGCGCTTTCTTCTGATAGTCAGAAAATTCATATGACAAAAAACTATTTAGATTCTGCAGTCATTTTAGGTTGTTATTATAATTTGAAATATCGAAGTTGATATTAAATGATTATTTTTTAGACTTGTATATTCTGCTGGAATTGATTTATAATTAACTATGAATTGATTAACTATATAGGGTGAACCGAAAGTTGATTTAATTTATCTATTTTTAGTTCAGTTTCTGTTATTAAGCAGTTCAGTAATATTTGTGCAGAATTACGAAAATAATGAAACCTTTAATGGACAAAGGTTATAAATAACGTTAAAAAAATAATGAAAATTCTCTGAAAATTAATTTGCTCTGGGGTACCCAGAATAGCTATTACTTTCACCGGTTCATCGGATTTTATTTCTTTGCAACTAAGCAGGTTGTGGGAAATTAAAAAAGAAAAGCCAGGCTCTTCTCAAAGGCGAAGAACAAGTTTTGTTTCTACAGCCAGGTAAAAGCCATAAGAGGGCTTTGTGTGAGCCAACGTCTCTTTAATGTTCTTGTTTGTGTCGAAAGTTTTAATAATCTTTCTTCAGCGGGCAAATTACAAGAGACTCGAACGAAAGGGCTTCGTTGTTGGTGCTGCCAGCGATTTAAGTCGCTCTCCCTTTAGGTTTGTTGTAGATCATGAATTATTTAACACTCGTCTAGGGATAAAAGCGCAACGCAACTGTAAATAATGGACCTGCCTGAAACAACTCGCGTGGCAGGAAATGATGAAAAAATGTGGAAATAAAAAAAGAGGCATGTCTCCACCCAACATAGGGATATAGCGTGAAACCGTGAATTATTTTGTACAAAGGAGGAGGAATTATATCTTTTACACGCTTAATGTTGTTCCTTGTAAGCCTATATAATGAGTTGTATTATTTGGTATTGTCATATGATAATTAATATGAACGTAAAAGGGTTTATATTCCTAAAAGGAACAAATGATTTAACAGCTCGTTTGATCCTTCTGAGTGCCCTTAAGATTGTTTAGTATAATTAAAACTTTATATGTGAATTACCATTATCATAAAATTCTCAAGGAATTAGGTCACTGTGGCCTGTAAATTTTCAATATCTTTGAACATCCGTCTCTTGTTATTCTGCCTATGTTCTAACCATTTTGTTTTGAAATTTTCTATTTTTTTTATCAATTCCTGTATTATTTCTGTATTTGTTTTTTATTCCATATACATACATATCTTGTTGTTTTTCTCGTGAAATTCATTTTCGCTCTTATTCTTGACGCGTCGTTTGATTTAATGGTCCAGGATTTAGAGCTGGGGTGTTGTACAACTTAATGCTTGTCCTTCTTTTGATGGTTTTTTCCCCTTGAATACGTTATTTATTATCACACATATTTTTTATAAAATTGGTCAACTTATTGTTAATGTCTTTTCTCCTTCATATGAAAAGATTTCCTAAAGAAAGAGAGGAAGGAAACTCCACTTGTCCACAAAAGAAGTTTAATATGTATCTTATAGGTATACATTTCGGCTACCAAGTAGCCTTCTTCAGTACGTCTCAATGTTAACAGCAAAAATACAGCTTTTATAAGGTTTTGGAACCAATCAAGATACCAGACTAGTGGTAAATATCCTGATTGGTTTACAAGAAAAAATAAACAATACAAAAAGGGCTTAATATTAACAGGAAGACTATTATAAACAATTGGCTATTATAAAGGGCTATTATATCCGGAGTGACACTGTTATAAACAAAGGGCGACTAAAAAAAGCTACTTTATCCGGAATGAGACTAGGTCACATGGGATAGTAAAGAATTCCACAATGATAAGTCCAGTGGGCATCTATCTTGAGGGTCTAGCTCATCGACAAGCAGTCGACTGTCGACAAGTGTTGATGGTCACGTGGTTAATGACGCATTTGTCGATTCGAGCTAGCATGAACACGACTTGTCTACACTGTCTACAATGTACAGACTCTGAACCGTCGATTTTCTAGTGTAGACTTTGACCATCGACAACTGCCTTAAGAGCAGTCGACTATGTACATTCTTGTCTACAATTCAAGAGCAGTCGACTATGCGCTTGGCGATCGTTATTTCAGTATTTAGCAACAGATTTCTTCTTAGATTTCACAAAAAAACTGGATTTTGACAAGAGTAAAACTGGCACTTCCGGTTGGAATTTTGAAAAATTTTCTTAACAAACGTTGTTTATTATTGAAATTGGAACGCTTTTTACCCCACACAAAATTTTCATAAACGCAATGTTTAACGAGATATTTCAAAATTTAAATTTTGGCGCTGGAGTAAACTGATACTTCCGGTTCACCGATTCCACTGGAAAACTAATCAGACCTCCAGAGGAAGATTATAATCTTAAGTTTGAAGTTTGGTCTCGATAGCTTTAGCCATTTGGACACTAGCGTGGACACACACAGACTGACACACACACACACACACCATCACACAGACATTTTCCAGAAATCACTTTTTCGTAATCCAGGGACCCTAAAACGTGAAGATCAGTGAAAATCTGGAGGTCGAAATTTTTCGTGAATACAATACTTCCTTGTACTATGTATAAGAAAGTAAAAACTGGATTTTGACACGAGTAGAACTGGTACTTCCGGTTGAAATTTTGAAAAATTTTCTAAACATCAGTTGTTTAAAATTGTAATTGTAACACTTTTCAGTCCCTTCAAAATTTTCATAAACCCAATGGTTGACGAGATCTTTCAAAATTTATATTTTGGCGCTGGAGTAAACTGATACTTCTGGTTCACCGATTGCACTGGAAATCTAATCAGACCTTCCGAGGAAGGTTATAATCTTAAATTTTAAGTTTGCTCTCGATAGCTTTAGCCGTTTGGCAGCTATCGTGGACACACACACAGACTGACACACAGACACACAACATTTTCCAAAAACCACTTTTTCGTAATCTAGGTACCCTAAAACGTGAAGATCAGTGAAAATTTCGAGGTGATTACAATACTTCCTTATATTATGTATATAATAAAAGCGAAGCCAGTTATATTTTTTTATTTTGAATTTTTTTTTATAATTTACGTGTAAAATAAACCTACCTATAATTATTCTGAATAAAACAAGTTAGTATTTTAAACTAGATTAATTAAAAATCTCATTTGCATTTCATGTGTTATTTTAAAAAATTATGGGTCGTCCTCTAGTTAATTTTATCATGAGAAAGCATAATATTGTAATTAAACTTTAAATCCGCTCAGCTTTAACAATTAATTTGACAGCTACACTTTTCAAATTGCAGTCGATATTCCACATTTAGATGCGCGGCGAAAGTGACTGCCAACTTTAAAAGGGAAGAATGGAGATTTTTAATATTGGACGAGAAGGTGGAACCATTTCACCAGAACTTCTCTCCGGAAATAACTTGCACTCCGTGAAACCACTTTCACTGGAGCGTCCGTTCGGTGATGTCGGTGGGGCTCGGCGGGCGTTGATCTCCCTGCCACCGGGAATCGTGTAATGTGGTCGGCGGCGCCCGGTTACAACATTGTTCAACAGCAAACGGTTGCCTAAATGGGCGGAAGAAGCCTGATGGGCTAACGGGAACTCAGTCTTTCCAACGACTTTCCCTTCATACGCCAGTAACACTGTTGTGGCTTTGTGGATAGTGATTCTTTGGCCTCTATGTATAATCCATACCAGTAACGGATGTAATTACTGAGTAAAACATCATGTTATGAAGTGATGGTTTGTTTTAAGCAAACGACGCCTTTAAATATCTCTTGTATCATTAGAGAATTTTAAAGGAATTTTTTTACTAATAACTAAACGCTATTAAAGATTTCTCTTTAAACAAAAACCATAATTTATAAACAATGAAAATATGAGTCAATTGATGAATATTTCCTTTTCTAAAGCTACTATTGATGCTTGCAATATAAGAAATCACTAAATTTTGTTTCTATAGAAAAAAAATAACGCGAAAACGAAAAAATTTGAGCACACAGCCTCCATTGTAAAAGCCACAGTTAAAGCGGTGTGTATACATATATTAATTCGCTTGACGGAACTTCTTTCTTCCACTACTCACGAACCACTTCACATGAAAGTAATGAAAGTAGCAGCAGACGACAATTGAATGAATTTTCAATTTCTAAACAACTTAGTTTTTAAAAATTTATAATCTTCTTAAATTTTCCGGGGCTGGCATCATATGAAACGAGGGCAAGGCTGTCGAGTGATACTTTGCGTTGGTGAGGGGGTATGTATCGCGTGCTTTATAATTTTAAATAAAAATAGCATTCATGGAAGCTTATCTCATCTTATAAATCATTTCGAGACGAATAATTATAGAGCAAAATTAAAGTTTTTTGCTTAATAACAGCGCTCTTGAACGGCAATTCTTTGGCGAACGCCATTAACGATTTTGCTTCCCCTCGTACCGCCATGTTTTTCCAACTTTTCACTTCCGGAGCGCTACCGCCGCCGCGCAACGCCATCATTTCCAAGGTATACTTGCGCGCAAACAAAGAATTCTCTCGTCAACCTTCGTGTACTTCCCTTGTTAGTTGAACAAGTCCGACTAGTGAAGCAAGGCAGTCCGCATATAATGCAATTATTTACATTTTTATTATTTATTTTTTAAAAATTATGGTTTATATCTAAGAAGACAGCATAGAACGAAGGAGGCTGTACCTATCATCACAAAGGATACATGCACTTCAATCGAGTTCAGTAGAGCAAGTGTGATTATCTATAATAGAAGGTACACTCCTGGACAAAATTATAAACTTACTTACATTTTGCACAAAACTTTAAATGAAAGAGAAAAAAATTACTTTATATAATTGGTAAACAAATGTCTTGAACTATCAAATGACCACTAAGACTTGTGTGAAGTTGTTATATTCATAAGCTTTCAAAAATTGAAAAAAAACAAAAAAAGGTGCGCTCATAGTACGGAATGCCTTAAACCATGTTTACTATATCATTTGTTTGCGGGCGATATACACAAAAGCGAGATTTAGTAATATGTCTGATTGTGCCTTACAACTCTGTCTTCCAAGCCGTAGAAGAAAATGTAGTTCTGTCTTCAAGGTGTGGCGATTGCTAAATTCGCCAGTTTAATATGAATAAAATCAGGGTATCTATCAGTGATTCTATGTTTTCTTTGCACCGGAATATTGAGTGTAATATCAATTGTTTTTAAACAATGGTAATCTGAAGATATTAATATATTTTTTTTCTTTTACATATTTTTGGATATATCTAGTATATAACTTTGAATTTCATTATGTGAAATTTGGTACAGCATCTAACTAGAGCCTATTTCTACGGTGTCCCAAGTTTCAAAAAGCTTGGACAGTTAGATCAAAATTTGACCTATTTTATAAGTGTCTTCCCTTAAAGTATCCGTATTTTTGGGCCACAAAGAAATTTATCAGACCCAAACTCTGAATAATTTAAAATGTTTTATTGAAAAACTAGCAAAGGTACCCGGCGTTGCCCGGGATAATTACACTTGGATGTAAACAGAACAATCTCAAAAAATTAAATAAAATTTTGCAATATCTTAAAAATAAACACATGAAAATGCTTAGAATTAATACAGTAAAAATTCTTAATGAAAATTTCGAAAAAAATCTTTTTAAAGGCTCACAATGGTGCTGGACCTCTCCAAGGATGCCACTGCTAGTCTAAATAATTTCTTACTCACGCAATCTTACCTCAGATGTATACTTAGTGTTGTTGCAATTTCCACTCTTCTCTCGATGTGTTGAAGCAAAACTTGGCCATTCATCACTTTGTGCAGTCTAGCGGTCGCCGATTCTTCTATTTACTTGCTTCCCATTTGCTCAATACATCACGGAGCTAAAGGAGTGCTTCCTCTGTCGTCTTTCCACTCTTTCTCAATAGTCTGCTAACTCTCCATTATCTCCAGTTACTGATCATTTTTACAGATTATCAAGAAATTGTTAAGTACTAAGAACTCTCTTTTCTAAGAAAAGCCTGAATAACAGGAATTCTATGCATTGTTACAAATTGAAACTTATCCATATTACATCATCATTTTATGTTCATTGTTATAATTCTTGGAAAGATTGCTTTAACTTTACATCATCATTCTGTGCGCATTGTTATTGGTGAATTGCGCGTTGATACCATTGTTGATGCGAACACAATGAGCCTATTGTTGCACAAACTTTGCCTTGCATTGTTGGTCATGAGATATTTCTCATTAATATGCCTTGCCATAACCATGAATATCGATTTTTTATCGATATTTATTATTTTTCCGAAATCTGAGGTAGACAGTGACCTTCCTCATGCTTTGAAGGTCATGTATGCGAAATTTTATCAAGATCGGAATAAAACTGTAGATTTGTATAAAAAACATACAGACAAACAGACCCACCCACAAACATCCTTCTTTATATAGATAGAAGACAAGAAATCTATGGCGATAGAAAAAAAAAACTGAAGTCGGATACGGATTCTGCACAAACAAAAAAAGCTTAAGAACGAGCTCTTAACGTTAAAAAGTTTTTTTTTCCTACCAATAAAAACCAAATTCTGATCTACAAGACCAAAACCAAAGTCCTAAAAAAAGTTCCCCTATCCCCTGACCAGGAATTTTAAATTAAATGAAGAAAAACTGAAGAGGTGGCCCTATCCCCCATCTGGAATGTAAATAAAATGAAAAAGATAAATCTCGCAAGCTCCCTGTTATGGAATATCTATTGCAGCTGGTCATATCGACATGAACCACCACATTCTGGATAAGCACGCTTGCTCTATGAACTCAATCGAAGTGCGTGCATCCACAGTGCGGACGAGTAATGCCTCCGTCATTCTTCAGTATTGCCATTACTTTATTAACAAATTTTGTTTAAGCAGACTTTCCGCACTCATTGGAATTGGTCCATTGTCTACAAGCCTCAAGCTCAAATTAGTCTGGTTATTGTGAAACGTAGTAAATATTGAAGTTCCTCAATACTGTTGCAATTCCTTTCTAATAGTTAAGAGAGTAATGAAGTTTCAGCTATTTGTTAAGCCAGTTTAAGTAATCTGATTCATTTGAAGACTTCCGTTTTAACTGTAAAACAACGCAGTTTCTTTATGATTGAATTTTTCTCGTACATTGACACATTAATTAGCAAATTAAACGAGCACAACTTTCTTATCGTAAATTTTACTATAAGAAGATGAGAAAAGATTTATCACTAGTGAGAAAGTCGATCAGAGATAAAGCTTAGTAAAAAAGGAAGCAGGCGAATTCCAAAGCATGCAAAGTTGCTTTATTTCATATTTCGTAATTTTAAAGAGGAGATAAGGCGAAAGGCGGGAATTCATAAATTATCGAGGGAAACTGTTCTCAAGTTCGATATTAACGAAGTCATTAAAGAACTTTTAGCCTTTGTCACTTTTGTTGTGAACTCTTTTGTCAATAAACTTACTATCGGTTCGCATCTTCCATATCGACGTTAACGCCAACTCTTTTCATAACAACATCCTGAAGTTTTTGGTAAGAAAAATTTTTTTTTCATAATCGCATTGGTGTGCGGTTTACTTTTCTTTTATTAAGGTTTAGGCATGCTCCACTAAAGAGAATGTAAAATTAAGTAGCGTTATAAAGATTACCTGAGAGAAAATTAACGTGTTTTTTAGAACACTTTGTTGACATGAGCCTTGTTAGTTAATGTTAACTCTAGATAGTCAAAACTGTCAACGATATTAAATGCTTATTCTAACATCAAAATATTTAAAGGAGTTCTTACTGGGTGTCTCACAAAGGACTCCCTTATTTTAAGATTAAATATCTCGGAAACTGAGATCGATAGAAGAACGATACTAGTGGTATATTTATTTCGAAAGTCGTATAAATCTGATACGGAAGTTTCAAAATTAGTTACAACTGTTGCCGACAGATGCCGCTGTTCACACACACTGCAGAAAATGGTTGAAAATTTCATTTTTAATGGTGTTGCGAAAGATGAACATTTTGAATGGCTTGTGATCTGATTGCAATGGCTGCTTGGAAAGGACAGTTTATAGCCTATTTCTCGGACTCCATACTGCGATTACAGAAACTGGTTTCGTAGGTACCTTTGGAAACTTTCATTGCATGTAATATATCAAACAACTCGTAATAGCGTGTATCGTGCATGAATATAACGAGTAAGTAATGTGACTTGGAAATCGTTTAATAGTACGTATTCTAATGGTACCATTACAGTATCATTGGGACTTTCAATGCTAAGATATGGCATGTAATATATCTAACAATTCAAAACGAGTTGTTAAGCTTATTGTTATCCATACTTAATTACTCTCATAGCTTATTTCTGTTAGACATACAGGGTCGGGACACCTGTAGTATGACCACCTGTAGTATCCGGAATATCCACCTTAGGGGGCAAGCACAGCAGCTAGTCGACGTGGCAGAGAGTCAATAAGTCCTCTGAAGGTGGTTGCAGTTATCTGGGACCATTCGGCGATCAGTGCATCCAGTAATTCCATCACCGTAGGCCCAGCTTGCGGACATGACGATCGATATGGTCCCACAATGTTCAATGGGGTTGAGGGCCGAGGAGTTTGGTGGCCATGGGAGTAGCTTGAATTCATCCTCGTGCTCCTTGAACCAGTCGTGGACAATTTTGGCAGTATGGCGGGGAGCACTGTCCTGTTGAAAAGTGCCATCACACTGTCGAAATGAAGGGGTGTACCTGGTCTACGACGATCGTCAGGTAACGAACAGCATTCAGTATACTCTCCAGCGATATCAGTGGACTCAGACCATACCACGAAAATATCCCCCGAACAGTCACACCTCCCCCACCAGCCTGTCGTCTGCCAACGATGGTGTCGGGATGCCTTTTCTTAGATGCTTACCGGCGAATTCTCCATCGTCCGTCCACTCTGTTCACCAGAGACCGCGACTCGTCAGAGAAAGCAACCCTTTGCCTCTCGGCCGAAGTCCAATGGCGATAGTCCACTGCGAATTGGAGGCGTTTTCGGCGAAGCACAGGCGTCAACAAGGGTGCTGTTACCATATGCCTGCTCCGGAGCCCCAACCTCAAGAGGGATCGTTGCAATGTCTTGGTGCTGACACGCCTAGTGGCCCCACTGTTCATTTGCTGTGTCAGTTGCTCAACAGTGGCATGCCAATTGGTCTTTTGCCAGGCGTCGTAACCGACGCTCGCCTCTAGGATCGATGGCCCGTGGGGCCCCACAGTTTCCTCTTCGGTTGCTCGAAACTGTCTGGTTCGTCCAGTCGCGGTACACCTTCACAATGGCAGCCCTAGAGCAGTTCACAAAGGTGGCCGTTTCTGAAATGCTCCCCCCTTGGCCCGATAGCCAATGATCATCCCCTTTTGGAGGTCCGACAGGTCACTTGCTCTGCCCATGACGGCGACAATTTCTGTGTTAACGGATGCTACTACACGTCTGCTGTTGTCAGCTTTTAATGATATGCAATGATTTTTCATCTGCATACCATGGGACGTTCCAACATGTTCGAGGAGAGGTGGTCATATGAATGTGTCCCGACCCTGTATTGTTATCAATAGCTAATTGCTAGTAGCCAATCGCTCGCTTCAATATTTATATAGTTTTATTTAAAGTGTTTTAAAATGCAGGTTATTTCAACGTATCCGTTGTTCATGTTGCTATGCTGTAACACGAAATAGTGCTTCTTTTGTCTGCCATGGCGGTAAAATCATTCTTATCTTTTCGCATTGTTGGCATGGCAGGCGCACGTGACGATCCATTTGTCGCAGCTAAATATCCTTTTGGGAATGTTTGCAAATTTTACTTTTTAAAAAATAAATTTAAAAAAGGAATACTTGATGTTGCTCACCAAACTGTCCTAACACTTTCGCCATTTTTAAAAATAGAAAAAATAGCGTAATTTATATCTCTGTCTTTCTGAAAGCAAACTTAACATTCAAAAACGCAATCGCTTCCATCACAAGTTTTGAACTTCCAAATCCCTTCCTCCGAGTGAAACGCATAAATCTATCTATTCGAATAAGCGCTCAAGATATTTCATTTGCATCCAAAAGGAAATTGATTATTCTTGGCTGTTGTTCAAACCATCCGTCTAATTTTGAACAGTGGCCAATCTGTTCGAACGGGAGACCGATGTTGCGCAATGTCGAATACATGGTGGGGAAAACGTTCAAGCGATGTTCAGGTCTGGAATCAACATATTTTATCTATTTTTTTTTATCTTTCAAATAGGACAGATAAAAAAGGCAAAATATTGATTTTCCATCAAGCGTCACTTAAGAGATAACTAATCAACCAATACAAATATTAAGCTAGTAACGAGTATCTTCGAATACGGATATTTTTGAATTGATATATAAAAAGGAAAAGTGAACGATGAAGTTTAACCTAAGAACAGAGAGGATTTCCACGTCGATCGAATTTCGCAGTTTTTGCTATGAAGCATTACGTGGAGTCACTTTTGAGTAGTAATTCGATGACCGCAATTAGGTCATGGCAATTAAATGATAGTGAAATGCTTCACAAAAGACAAAAAAAAGTGGAGTAAACATCAGTGAAGAGTTTTTTAATGGGCAAACGATATCATAAAATTTTATTTCGATAGGAATAGCAATTACTTCAAGAAAATTGGTGGTGTTTTCCTGTCGTGGATCTCATTCGTATACGGCTTATCTTTAAAGGGGAAAACATGAAAATGCTATAAACAAGCTTTATTTGTTTTCAGCTTATCACAGGGAGTGTAGCAGCATCTAAGTGAGAAGAGTGCGAGATTTCTAATAAGACCAAAATTAAAATCTCAGTTTCACGCCAAACTGAAATATTTTCCTCACTTAAAACTAAAAATATTGATGCTTGCAACATAAGAAATCGCAAAATTCTGTTTCTTTCAAAATAAACCGCGAAAACGAAAAAAATTGAGCGCATGCAGCCTCGATACAAAGGCTCCATTGTTACGCTTAGTTATAGTGATGTGTGTATTAATGAGGTTGACGGAACTTCTTTCCTCCATCGCTCAACTACACTGGTGGACAAAAGTTTGGGCTAAGTGCGTTTTCTAAGAAAACAATTATTTAGAGATTTTATTGTTATGACACCTTTTTACTTACTATTGAATATATCAAAATTGACAACTGAATAATTGATCTTTCAATTTGTTTTTAAGTTACATCCAAAAGTTTGGGGTAACAGGTAAATAATCATCAAGATATCAAAAGTAAAAGAAATTAATATGAAATCTGATCGCTATTTGACTTTATAACTTGAAGAAGACGATTTGTCATTGATGAAAATAACTTCTTGATGGTGTTTGCTGCTATTTTAACAGTGGAGGCCTCAATTGCATTGATTAGCTGCATACGAGTTGAATACTGTTTGTCAGCATAAATATCCTGGCTCATAAGATGCCAAACATTTTCTACAATGTTGAGGTCGGGACTCCTTGCCGGCCAGTCTAGTTTACGAACTTTGTTAGTGGAAAATCATTCAGTAAAAATTCGCGCTGCGTGGATAGATGCATTGACTTGCTGCCACACCCATTGTTTTTGTCTGTAGTGTCGCTTGCAGCAAAGAATGGATGTGCTTTGAAGGTCTTCTAAGTATTGGTTGCCGTATATTTGCCCTCAATTACTTTTATCTTCAGCTGATCCGTGTTTAAAATGGCACCTAATGGCATCACATCTCCTCCTCCCATTTGGTGCTTATTTCTGACCAGAGCAATTGGTTTTTGGCATTGTTTTGTAACATAACTGCACGTTATCAGGTCCATCCATGGAAAAATCGTTTTTCATCAGAAAATACCACCAACCCAAAATCAGTTTTCTCATGATGTGTTTTTGAGCAAATTGAAGTCTTGCTATTTTATTTTCTGGTGTTAATGGCAGTGATTTTTCAATAGCTGCATAGTGAAAGTTCTCACGCTGCAATTCACGCCTTATGGTTCTGGTTGAAAGCCTTCAAATCAAGATTTACTTCGATGCGCGTACTGTTTACAATGTGGCCAGCTGCAATTTCTCTTCTCTCATGGCGTTTTATGCTAGATTTTGTCCGTCTTGTAAGTGCAGATGGGTTTCCCATCTTCTTTCCTGTCTTCCTGTTTTCATTTTTAATTGCCCTGATTACTGTATTGTAGCCAACATGAGCAATTTCAGCTTCTCGCTTGAAGTTCTTGTGTTGAGCATACAATGCATGAATTTCCTTCGTTTCTCATCAGAAATCATCTTAAGACACTTCTTCACATTCCAAAAAATCAATGGACAAATATTCATGCACTTTACTGTAAAAAATATCAGTTATTTACCTGTTACCCCACACTTTTGACCAGTTCAGTTTGCATACTTTGCATGTAACTTAAAAACAAATTAAAAGATCAATTTTTCAATTGTCAATTTTGATATATTCAATAGTAACTTAAAAGGCGCCTTAACAATAAAATCTCTAAATAATTGTTTTCTTAGAAAACATACCTACCCCAAACTTTTGTCCACCAGTGTATAAGCACGAATTTCACACGAATGGGCAGCAGACGACAATTGAATTTTAAAAATAGTTTATTAAAATTAGCTAATTGCCATCCAATAACAAAAATCTATATTTTAATTAATAACCATTTCCTTAATTTATTATTTTATTTTATTAATTAATTCGGTAATCTTCGTACATTTTCCCGGGCTACGTCATGTATTCGCGAGTGAAACGAGGGAAGGGCTGTCGAGTGATCTAATTGGACAGCCGAAAATACGAATATGCGTTGGTAAGGGGATGCGTATCGCGGTGCTTTGAGATTTTAAATAAAATAAGTATTCATGGATGCTTACATCATCTTAAAAATTATTTCGAGATGAATAATTGTACACCAGAATTAAAATTGTGTGCTTAATAAGACAGCTTCTAACTGCAATTCTATGGCGAACGCCGTTAACGATTTTGCTTCCAGCTTGCTGCCATGTTTTTTTTTTCCTCAGTTCCGCTACCGTATAATGCCATCGCTTCCAAAATATGCTTGCGCGCAAACAAAAAGTTCCCCGTAAAGGTTCGGATAACTGCATTGTTAGATTGTATATTGTAATGGGAAGTTTATAGCTCCGCTTTCCCGACATTATAGTTTGGGACATGTTTTTCCTTGGATTGAAGGAACAAGTATAGTTTCGAAGAGTAGGTAATAAGCAAAACTTACTCTAAAGACAGAAAAATTGCTTGCTATAGAATTATTTGGATATTGTTCACGCAATCTTACTTAAACATTTAAAACTTCATTTGACTTGTTGAGGATGTGCGAGTTGAATACCGACCACGTAGAAACCGGTAGCCATGATAAGACGTTGTTTACGCATGCATTATTAAATAAAAAGTATGAAAGGCCTGGAAAGTGATATATTAAGTTTGTAAAATACGAGGCTCGTCCAGAAAGTAAGTTCGGTTCGGTAATAAAAACAAAACTACTACATATATATTCAAAATTTTTTCTTTACCAGATTCTATGTACCTTTAACTATTTTTCCACATAGTTTCCAAGTTTATTTAAGCACTTGTCATAGCGCTCAATGTACTTCCCCATGATCA
>JAHWFO010033718.1:115696-157691 GCA_023313115.1 Rhysida immarginata
ATCCCTTTCCACGCATTGCGCCAACGCGTGACTAGTTGGGTGAACCCGTCGGAGAGGAATTCCGGAGTTGTAGTCGACATCAGGATTGAATGGCAGCGTTTACCTCGCCGTTAGAACCAACTCATGTCCCTTAAGGGGCTCTTTCTTCTTTGGGAAGTGGTGAAAGTGGCAAAGTCTTTCATCTTTGAACTTCAGTCATTCATCTTTGAACTGTAGGCGCTGCAACGCCTCTCGTGTGTGGCGACTCGTGTGCGGGCGAACGTTATCATACTCCAGAAAAGGGTTCCAAATCTGCCATAGCCTAAACGGTGTAATGAGCGTCGAATAGTTCGTTCAGAGGCGGTCACAGTTTGTCGCCCTGGACAACTCTGGCCAATCTCCTTTCAGCTCGAGCATTGAGGAGCCTGTGACGACCACGCGCTTGACGTTGAGAGCCGGTGGTTTTTTTGCTTGGTAGTCCACTCTCTGTAAACATTAATAACTGCTGCTCTTGAACACTTCACAAGTTCAGCTGTTTTGCTGATACTGGTTCCGACACTGCGCGCACCGACGATCATCCCGCGTTCAAACTCAGTTAAATCACGTTTTTTGCCCATATCGTCGCAAAAAACACAGTGCAACTGATGGTTCACGTCACCTGCATTCCCTTTTTATAGCTACCTAGCCCTCTAGCGCAATAGCTCATTTGCCTAAAACTGTCAGATGGTCATAATAATTTGGCCACTCTGTGTATATCATTACAACTCCTACTCTTATATAATTTATCTATCATTTCTAAAAAGTATAAATGGAACTTGTGTACAATGTTGCTTTTTATCAAAATATTTCTTCTTCTGAACTCATTTCTTACACTCGAATCCTCTTCACAAAGAAGTCAAAAGATTCTTTGCAAAGAGTGTTGTCTACAAAAACTTGTGACTGGATGCTCAGCCGCAATGTTGAGAAAAGTTAAGGGGTGGGTTGAAGATAGAGAGAAGAGAGGGTCTGCAGAGAAAAAGATGTGAAGTTGGAGAAAATATCGTTCATCTGGGAGGAGGTGAATCTGTGCGATAAGCGTTTTGTGGTTGGAAAGGCTTCTTGTGCCCTTCTTAGGAAAGTGGGATGTCAGTGATGGAGAACTAACGCGCACAGAGAAAGAAAAGAAATGAAAATAATACCTTAAGAGTGAAAAGGGATGCTGTAGATGAGTAGTAGCGGTGGCGAGGGTACGGTTAGTCATTTATCTAGACACACACTTTGTCATTGTTGTTTTCTAAAAAAAAAAAAAATCAATAGCGTCCAGATGGTCTTTAAGGCCGACGACGAAAATGGAGGAAAGAGCCAAGTGGCGTCTTTTATTTCTTATTTTTGACATGATAATGGAATGGAGATGGAGAAAGTTCAAGCAACTCTGTAATCTATTCATCCTTACTGGAACGGGAGAAATGAGTCGAGAATTTGATTTTACTTATCCGGGTATAGATTTTTCATTATCCGAGAATCTTCAATCTCAAATTAGTAAAAACAGAAATAAATATGTTTACACAGACCGAAAAACCCGAATTGCCCATTCATCTCTATTTCCCAGAAAAGTTCCGTTTAGAATCGCTGGTTCAAACTCGACCAACAAAAAATTCTATGGCCACGCCTTCTTGGAAAAAGAAATAAAATTGTGAATCCCGTGCACTCCTTTGTCTTGTGCGAGTTAAAAAATTTTATATAGGGAGAATTTCCGGCCATCGCTAGCGATTCTGTATAATCCCAGCAGTTGAATGGGTCGTTAAACTGAAACAATGCAATAAACCACACAACCTAAAATCGATCGGAACAGATGCACATAGGTTTTAAATTTTTTAAATTTATAGCATTGCTTTGTTTCATGAATACAACTCTTAATAATGCTAATATAAGGAGTTACTAAGTTTGGAAATGAAAATGGGTAATCTTCAGCAGAATTTCATACTACAATCAGAATCAATAGAAGTTGATAGATACGGTCAGAGTATTCTCTCTTAAAACGTGTACAATATACGAAAAGATATTGTACGAATCCGAAGTATTGAATCATGATGTTATTAGATGCAACAAACATACACTGTCATATCAATGAATTATGACCAGCACCCCTTCAAGGCATACGCATAGTTCGCCCCGACAACGATTACACATTGCTAAATTTGCATAAGAGGCTGAGAAATCCTTAAAGCTGGTGCATCAAACGGCAGGTGCACGAGGCCCAAGATGGGTAAACGTCCAGATTTAACGGACATTCAAAAAGGGATGATAATAGGTGTTCGGGAAAACTCAGATTTTTTATGTAAAAATAGATATAATTTAAGTTTCTTTTTTTTCTATTCTCTAAGTTTTTTTTTTACTGTTTTGCAGACAGTGATTGTTGAGTATATATTGTTTTAATAAATGTTAATTAAAAAATCTCCACGTAATTATCAGTGTCTGCAGCTAGTTGTCCCTCGCGAGTATTCGTGATCACGAGGATGTTGTGTCCCACTATTGTTGATGTTCCTCCCGTGGTTACTGTTTTTTTATTTCAGTCAGACCACTTCCAGCCACTGGCTTGACCAGTCGTCCCTTCTTCTGGTCCTCTACGTCCTTCCTAGCTTGCAGCATGGCGTTCATCTTCCATTTATCATTTTCATTCCAATGCTCTGAGAATTACTCCTACCCTGCCGTTCGATGTTTAGTTTCTTAATGAATTTCTCACTTTCTCGCGGCAGTCATGATTCTTTATCGAGCAGCATTGTTTTGCGAGTTTACCCCATAAGGTAATAATGAAATTTCTTTTAATGCTATTTCCACAATAACGCGCACAAGGGACGCCATGCTGCACAATTTCAATTCTTATTTCCCATTAATAATTGATTATCATTTCGCAGTCTTTCTTTAGACATTCAATGGGAATTTGAAATTTCTTTTCCTTATTCTTTATAAGGAATTGGTCTGTCTCAATTCTTTTTTATATTTAAAGTTATGTCACTCAATGTAGCGATTAATATTTCTCGTTACAGTGTTTTGCTGTATTTAACGTACATTCAAGTATTTCTTTACTTTATTCCGAGAAATATTTTTTCTTTCGTAATTGAGATCGCAATGCCTATTCCTCAATTAAATCATATTGTATAGAACATTCTTTTGTATAGAATATTTTGATATTTTATAAATAAATATTGCATTTTTTAAACCAAAATAAGTCTTTTAACGAGCCACGTTTACTCTTAAGTTTTGGGGTTCTTTCTTTTAAAGTACCATCCAATAAATACGAGGGTACCATCCTCGTACTATTTATTTTGCTTTCCCCTCTGAACAATAGGCTATCGCAACAAGGGTGGCAACATCTCCGAAACGGCGCGATTTGTACACTGTTCACGGTCCGGTTTAATGAAGGTGTACAAAGAGTGGACAGCAGGGACAGAAATCGCGTTCCAACGCCATCACCGTAAAGGGTCACGCGCCATCGACCAACGAGGTGAGCGGCTCCTACGACGACTCGTAACAGGTGACAGGAGATCGACAGTCCATCAACTGACCATCAGATTTAACAGTGGTGCACCCATGTTACCAGAGGTCATCGTCAACGACACCTAGACTTTGCACGTGGGCACCGCCATTGGACCACAGACGAGTGGGCTAAGGTCGCCTTCTCCGACGAGTTAAGGTTTTTGCTCCATAAGATTGACGGGCGATGGCGAGTTCGTCGTGAACGCCATGAAAAGAGACTGCAGGAGGCTATCGTGGGCCAGAAACAGGCTGGTGGGGATAGTGTGTACGTGTGGGGGATCTTCTGTTGGGAGCAGTTAGGTGCACTGATTCGTCTAGAGGGCAACTTGGATGCCTGCGGCTATCTGTCAAACGTAGCGGACCAGGTGCACGCGTACATGCTCACGATGTTCCCCCAATGTGATGGTGTGTTCCAGCAGGACAATGCACCCTGCCACAAGGCACATCTCCTTCTGGATTGGTTCGAGGAACACACTACTGACTTTCGGGTGTTCCCTTGGCCCGCTAATTCTCCGGACAGCAATCCAGTCGAACATCTGTCCGAGCATCTTGATCGCCATGTACGGCATCTGGACCCTCCACCTATGACTCTCGAAGCACTGTGGACAGCGCTTCAAGCGGAATGGACTGCCATACCATCGGATACATACCGCGCACTTCTTGCGTCCATGCCACGACGCCTAGCAGCAGTTATAGCGGCGAAGGGTGGCTAAGCGTGTGGTCATAATTCAGTGATATGACAGTGTATACAGGGTGAGGCATTTATCTTGAGACAACTGAATATCTCGAAAACGAACCATTTAACGAAAAAATGTCCAAAATCAAAAGTGAATTATTTAATTCATTAGTTAAAAAATTACCATCCCCCACGATGGGGTAACTTAGAAATGTTAAATAGGAACCCCTAATTTTAATGATATATTCAGATTGTACACAATATTCGAGAAATGTTTTATTCTTGGTGTTTTTTCAACTGATCCAACCGTTTAGGAGATAGAGGCCCTGAAAGTGTCCTTTTAAAGTTTTGAACGCAATTTTATAGGACTGCTGCCCCCAAAAGTTTACTTATCAACTAAAAAATTTTGAATTTTTGAAATTCTGACTTCGGCCACTATTACTTGGGCATGAAATGGATTCAAATTTTTTTTGTTTGGGGGGGGGGGGAATCTTAAAACCTTAATTACTCCAAAATGGCTCACCATAGCCAAAAATTTCTTTACAAAAATATTCGTCTGAATGAGAGGGATCCGTTCATGTCGGTTGTATTGTTTTTGAGTCGCTGAAATAAATGCTTCTGCTTTGTCTTCATTGTAAGAAAAAAATTAATATCTAAAAAGCTTTGCTTATTTTCATGAAAAACACGCCAATGCGTAGTTTAAGGAATTCTCTGTGTTAATTTTTTAATGTAAATAAAAAAAAAAATTCTGTCGAAGAGGGGAGTTTGAGGGGTTGGAAATGAGTAACTCCAAAACGGCTCATCAGAGCCAAACAAGTTATTTACAAAAAAATTCGCCATAATAATGGGAGTCTGTACATGTCAAGTTGAGTTTGATTCTTTGTAAAGCTTTTTTAGAAAAAAAAAATAATATCTCTAAAATGGCTTAACGAATTGTCATAAAAAATACATCAAGGCACAATGTAAGATACCTTCTAAGTATGTATTAATTTCATTTGGTTCTGCTTATTGCCGTTTCGGAGGAGTTAGCTGCACAAAATTGGTCACATACATACATCTGTAGAGACGGAATTTTTTTTTCAAAATTTCAAAGTATCTTTTTGAATCATGAGTTTTTAAATCGATTTCAGAAAAAAAATCCTGAGTTGGAGAAACGAACACAGGCTTCACTCTTAGTGAGTGGTTTAAACTTGAAAAAAATGTCTAAAAATATCATTTGAAAAAAATATCTTTCAACAGGCATCAACTAGACATTTTTAATCCCGGATTGGTGAATAAATAGTACCTTGCTTAAATCGGAAAAGCTTTGACGCATCCATAATTTGCTAAAAATATCTTTTCTCAAAACATGCTGCTCTAAAGAACTTGATCCCAAGACCAAATAGCAGCTTTGGTTCTTCCATTAGCAGTTTGCACAATAATCTGTGAATTCGAGAAAAGAATAGATGTTGAATTTGCATGACAGTCAAGAAATCTGTACGAAATTAATATTTATTCAAAAAGACGGAGCAGATTTAAAATACGTATTTCTAATGAAAGGCAATATATACATACGATACATCACTGGATAGAGGAAAGTTCTTACTTACTTACTTACTTTTCAAACCCGCTTATCCGTTAAGGTCGCGGGGGCAGCAGCCCTATGGAGGATCTCCAGCGATCGCGATCTTCCGCCATCAGGCGCGTGTCCTCCCTGGTAATATCCAAGCGACTCGAACCCAGATTCTCCATGCAGTCTAGTCACCTGGTTCTAGGCCGAACCCTTGGTCTCTTATCTACCGGCTTGGAAAATAACAACTGCCTAGGAAGACTAGTTTGCGGCATCCGTATCACGTGGCCACACCAGCGCAACTGAGATCTCTCAATGCGGAGAAGTAGCGGCTCAACGCCTAAAGATTCCCTTATTGTGCTGCTGTACACTCTATCTAGTAGGGTAACACCTGCCACACCTTTCAGAAATCTCATTTCGGCCGCTTGTACCCGCGATCGCACTCTTTCGGTCATTACCCAAGCCTCATGACCATAGGTGAGAATGGGGACAAAGATAGACTTGAAGACGAAGAGCTTGGCTTTGTTACCCAGCTCGCGTTTCGTTACCACGGATCGCCACAGTTCACGTCTGACACAGCTTGCTGCACCGATCCGAGCATCGAATTCTTTCTCCTGCCGTCCATCACTCGTGAATGCAATCCCGAGATACTTGAATTTCTCCACTTGTCTCAATGAGGCTCCCCTAACATGGAGAGGCTGTCTTGAAGGACCAGAATCTCAGTTTTAGCCACACTGATCTTCATCCCAGCTTCTTCACATTTGGCTGCAAACCGGTCTAGTGCATGCTGAAGGTTCGTGGGAGAGGACCCAAGGAGGACAAGGTCGTCAGCAAAGAGCAACCTCTCCACCAGGCAGTCGCCCACACAAACACGCTCATCGCCTCGGCTGCCCCTGTCTATCCAGTCCATAAGGATAATGAACAAGAGGGGCGACAGTACGCACCCTTGGCGGAGTCCAACACCCACGGTGAATGGTCTTGACTTAATGCCATTTATCCGGACACACATCTCAGAGGAAAGTTCAAAGTTTTATTTTATGCATTCGGATCTGAATGACACAATTCCAGGACGATAGATCGGAATAGGTGGGCAAAATGTTGTTCATCGTAAATGGCCTTCAAGATCACCAGATCTTATCCTTTTCGATTTCTATCTGTGGGTTGTATAGCTGCGAGAACGGATTGTTACAGCAGTGAGTTCAATAACCAGGGACCAGTTATTTCGTGTGTGGCAAGAAATGGACTACCGATTATATCATAACAAATGGAGCTCATGTTGAATGCATAAAATAAAACTTTGAACTTTTCTCTCCAGTGATATATCGTATTTGTCTCTATTGTCGTTCATTAGAAATAAATATTTAAATCTGTTCTATCTTTTTGAGTTACCCTGTATAGTACAGTTTTTCATAATGCTGTAGTAATTTTTTATTTTAATCAACTTACGTATGGATGATATAATGACAATAAATTTACATACGGAATAAATTAATAATTTTTAATTTATTATTCTTACAGAAAAAATATAATAAAATATAGAATAAATTAATTTTTAAAGGGTTTGCATTTTCTAGTTCATTGAGATTTTTATCTATTTTATATACAGGGTGATTCTGAAATGTAGATCAAGAATGAAATACCATGTACAGTTTGTAGCGGGGAACAAAATTTTTCCTATAAACATGGGTCCGGAAATGCATCCTTACAGAGATAATGCAACTTGTACGAGGTAGGAATGACATTAGAGTAGGTGTTCAAAATGCCGACCCTGAGCCTCGATCCAGCCTGTGTCTCGAAGTCGTTGGTCTAGTGTTTGAATGCCCGGCGATGTGGGTGATCACGGTCTGGAAAACGCTGTTGGTAAATCCTTTCCGCTTCAGTAGCATTACCCTGTGCATGTCCACCAGCTCCGCATTAGTCAGGCTATCCATTGTACGATAATGGAGCTACAGGTGTAGTTACCTCTCTTTTAAAGAAGAGAACATGAACAATTTACATCGACCCTATCATTGCCGTCCGGGTAACGCACATCCATTCCTACCTTGTACAAGTTGCATTATCTGTGTAAGGATGCATTTCCGGACCCATGTTTATAGGAAAAATATTGTTCCCTGCTACAAACTGTAAATGGTCTTTCATTTTTGACCTACAGGTATTGGACATTGAAACTGAAACACCTTCGCAAATAGCACTGGATACCCCCAGGGCTGAATAGAACCTTCTGCTAGGTAATTAATCGTATGCATATCAATGAATCACATGTCAGAGGTCTTGGTAGTCACTCCAGTAGAAAAGTTCGATAGTAAGCTTCAAATTGTCTGTGCAGAGCGCTATAATGGGAGACATATCCGACTTCAAAAGAGGGCAGATTGTTGGGGCGCGTCTAGCAGGTGCATCTGTGTCCAAAACTGCCACACTTTGTGATGTCTCCAGGGTGATGTGTGCATATGAACAGGAAGGACGAACCACGTCCAGGAGGAGCAACTGCAAGGGAAAACGGAAGTTGTCGGAAAGAGACGTCAGGACATTGACCAGGATTGTTGCACGTAAGCGGAAAACCACCGCAGCAGACATCACCGCAGAAATGAATACACACCTCCAGGAACCTGTGTGCACGAAGACAATCCGTCGTTACCTGCATAAATCCAACATCCATGGCAGGGTTGCTATACCGAAGCCTTTCATCAGTAGTACAAATGCCTCCAAGCGGGTTCAGTGGTGCCGGACGCATAAAACCTGGACGTTGGATGACCTCAAACGCGTTATATTCTCGGATGAGTCCAGCTAGACTGTCTTCCGAACAACAGGGAGGGTATTCGTCTGGAGGAGCCCCTCTGATGCCTACTACCCAGACTGCTTGGCACCCACAGTCAAACACGGAGGTGGATCAGTAATGGGTGAATCAGTAATGGTCTGGGGTGCAAACTGTGCAGAACCTCTACAGATCCTTCCCAAGACGTGTTGCTGCTGTGCTGGCTGCCCACGGTGCCCCAGCACCTTATTAAATAAAGATTTTGGATTTCTACCAGGTGTTTCAGTTTCAATGTCCAATACCTGTACCTTACTGAATCACCCTGTATTCAACAAATTATTAATAAAATATACTGTACATGTTTAATACACGAGGCGTATTCTAATGAAACCCGTTCGAGTAAGAAGGCAAGGAACAGGAAATACTAGCAAGTAGTAATTCCGTCCGCGAAAAAAAAGATGGCTATCATAACAAACAAACCGGCATGCTATCTTCAGGAGTAACCATTCTCCACGACAATGTACGCCCGCATGTCGCAAATGGTGATGTGGATCGTGGCCTTCGAGATATTAGGCCTCCGCATCGGGCTTGAAATAGCGTGCCGAGGCAGTTTCAATTTTTGACCGCTAGTTGGTGCTCGTCAGGGATAAACAACTACTTTCTACCTCATCGCTATGCTAATTTATCCGCTTTATCTCGCAAAATTCTGGCTCTCACGATAAAATTAGGTCTAATAAAGAAAACTATCTTTCATGGAAATGATTTTATAGGGAAATTCTTATTATATGCTCAAATTTACAGTGGAATAAATATTCTATAAGTATGTGAAAAAAAAAACAACCCTACCCTCATCCATCCCTGCCTGTACTTATGGGAGGTTCTCCTTGTTATAAAAGAACATTATCACTTTAAAACTTTGGAGAAAAATCATTACTTAACTGATTTTCCTTTATTCATTTACATTTATGCATATTTTTATATAATATTGATGAATTTGTCTTTACACAGGTTTATTGTATACTTTTCAGCAAGAGTACTTGTTTTATGCGGTCTTGTTTTCATTGCTCTGAATGAAATTAATGAAACGAAATTATTTCAACATATTTTTAACATTTTTCAAACGTCACGCTCGCACATTTTAATGAAAACGAATTACTATTTTGTGTTGTTGGTTTTTCTTTTGAATCGAATCTTAATAGATATCGATCTGCATTTATCATAATGAGCAATATATTCGATGTAAGTGAAAAATCGGTTTAAAATCGGAAATTATTCACACACAAAATATTGAAAGGCGGCGGGAGGGGGGAGGGGTATTCACACACATACCTTCATCTGTTCTTGGTTTTATCAATCATTTTAACATAACATACACAATGCTAAACTACTTTTCACCACACATCATGTGGAATGGTCTGCATAAAAACAATCATTGATATGTGGGCCGATTTGAGTCTATTGCGTTCAGACTCAAAAAAGTCTCCTAACGTTGGTTAACCGATTTCGAAAAAAACGATTACCCCGATTCGATATCATCAAGAACAGATGATGAGTAGGAAGGGGTAATCGTTCGATTACCTACCTTCATCCGTTTTTTGATATCATGCTCTAGACGATTTATCGAACGAGATCGTCTGTACTATTATCGATTTTATTGATACATCCCACAATAGGCTGTTGAATGTACGAGGGTGGGCTGAAAAGTAATGCCTCCATGGCTGTAACTTTTTTATTTTTTAACCGGTTTTCAAAATTCTTTTTGTATCTGATACTCACATTTCTCCGCTATGTAATGCACTATTCACTTTTCCACATAGTCCCCATCCCTTTCCACGTATTGTCCCAACGCGTGACTAGTCGAGTGAACCCGTCGGAGAGGAATTCCGGGGTTGTCGTCGACACGAGGATTGAATGGCAGCTTTGGATCCTCTTCTGCAGCACGATAACGTCCGTCCGCACACGATCGCCACACATCAGAGGAGGTTGCAGCGCCTACAGTTCAAAGATGAAAAACTGCAGTTCAAAAACGAAAGACTTTGCACCTTGCGACTTTCACCACTTCCCAAAGAGGAAAGAGCACCTTAAGGGGCATGAGTTGCGTTCTGACGACCAGGTGAAACCTGCCGTTCGATCTTGGTGTCGACAACAACCCCGGAATTCCTCTCCGACGGGTTCATCCGACTAGTCACGCGTTGGTACAATGCGTGGAAAGGAATGGGGACTATGTCGAAAAGTGAATAGTGCATTACATAGAGGAGAAATGTGAGTATCAGATACAAAAAGAATTTTGAAAATCGGTTAAAAAATAAAAAAGTTACAGCCATGGAGGTATTACTTTTCAGCCCACCCTCGTACATTCAACTCAAAAAAACAAAACAACTAAATACCTGTTAATATAGGTTTCGGGCTGATGACAGCATAAAGCGAAATTGGATGTCAATAATTTCAAAATAAAGTACTTTTATTAAATGATTAATTTAATAACACATGGCCTCTGAAAACAAGGAAGTTTACACGGGGAGGCTAAGGGTGGCAAAGGTGTGCAGTACACGGGCGCAACGAATTAGCACTTTAAAAACAACGAAATATCTCAATGAGAGAATACAAAAAAATATAAATTACAAATATATATATACAATGAAAAGCAATATACAAATTAATAAAAAAAAATGCGTTCGAAGTGTTTGTTTTTCCTCTAAATTCACGAAATAATTTTATCAACGTCTGCAGCTTCCATAGATTGAGCTTGAATCCACCCTTGTTTTATCCCTGATGATCCTCCTCTAGCGTTAAAAAGTTGAACTTCCGCTGGCACGGAGGAAAGCATTGAAATGAGAGGCGATGCGGAGGCCTAATATCTCGAAGGCCACGTGTGGATGCACTAGTCAAGAAGAAGTGTGAGGTTCTCGAACATCCTCCTTACAGCCCGGATTTATCCCATTATGACTTTCATCTCTAAACACACGAGAAGCGTTTATTTGTTTCTGTTCCTGCATTCTTCTTACAACACCTACTTGACTCGAACGGGTTTCATGTGAACACACCATCCAAATTTTTCCAATAATGGTTGGTTTATTAGAATTTTTGGCGTCGACTACTACGCAGCCCGAGACAAACACAAACATCCATGCCCACGGCGGGATTCGAACCCGTAGACTCGAGAACAAGAAAGCCTACGCCCTAGACCTCTCGGCCACCTCGCCGGCTTTTTCCAATGAAATATTTCAAAATTAAAAGATACTAAATGCTTGTGAAAAAGTACAGAAGCAATGTGATAAACCTGTAACATTAGGGAGTTTTTTATATTTTTATTACGAGAAATCAGTCATGAAGTGTTCAAATAGGTTTCTCGTGTAAAAATTTCTCGTTAATGATAAAACTGAAACAGCGTGGTTGTTTTTTTACGTATTGAATGCTTATCTGAAATAAGCTACAACTGACGCAAGTTTAACGTTAAGTTTAACGCAACATTATTCGAAATACATCAACTACTCTAACGATGAAGTAAAAACTACTCACTGGGTTTTTATTTTCCGATGAGTAGATGGTTGAGTAAGGTAACGGGCGACTAAGCGAGAGAACTACAATGGCGGATATTTGACCGGATGTACACCAACATCTCGTACGAATTCGAGAATACACGAGAATTGTGTAAGTTTAACGGAAGTGACGTCATTTTTTTTTCATTTTCGTATGAAAAATTTCTCGGCACGAAAATAAAACAAACCGAAAGGCTATGAAAGATTTTGAAAATCTGTTTTCGTCAATGGATTAACATGGTTCGTGACACGAACCAATCACAAAGATGATCGAAATCGGTTCAATGGCACGTGCACATATGGTACCTTCATGACCCCACCTAGCAATTTTCAATGCTAATATATAGTAAGTAATACATCAAACAACTGATAACGACAAGCTATAAGCGATTATAACGTTATTAATTACTGTTTTCGTCAAGTGATAAATATGCTTCAGCACATGAACCATTTTGAAGATGGCTGTAATCGTTATAATGGCACGTGCTCTAATGGTACCCTTATGACACCCTCGAAAATTTTCAATGATAAGATATAGCAAGTAGTACATCAAACAACTCGAAAAGACAAAATAAGCGCGAATAAAACGTTATTATGTACGCTTTCTCCCATGCATGCTCAATCGAGTTCATATCCGGAGATCTTGTTGGCCACTAATGCGTTGAATATCCTCACTTTGCAGAAATTCCTCCACTGTCGGACCATGAGAATAAATCTGGACCCAGGGCACCTCTGAATCCTCTAAGAAGGCCTTCTAGTGAAATTGTTTCAGTAATACATGTTTTAATGATACCATTATGGTACCATTGGAAATTTCCAATGCTAAGTTATATCATGTAATACACACACTGACCAATGAATTAGAAACTCGTTATGAATTACTGTACTGATATGTAAAGCGGGGCCAGAGGTCAGAAACGATCGCGATATGCAAATGAATGGGGAAAACAGCAGACCTGCCCGAGTTCCGAAAAGGAGTTATTGTGGGAGCCCGTCTAGCTGGAGCTACGATTTCCAGAACAGTACAACTGACCGGTATCTCAAAAGGTCAGATCTCCGAGGTGTTCAATGCGTGGAAACGGAATCCACAAGAGTTGTCGAAACGGCAGAATTGTGGATCAAAAACAATCAACACAGACAGGGACCAACGTCGTCTGAGACGGATTGTGCGGCAAAACCGAAGGTCGGAGGTGGAGCAACTAACGGCAGACTTCAATGAAGGTGCATCGCAACCCATCTCCTCCAGAACAATGCGCCGAGAGTTGAAGCGAATAGGGATGGGAAGTCACATGCCTGTGAGAAAGCCCCTGGTGTCAGCAACAAACCGGAAAGTTCTCCCGCGGTGGTGTAAAGAACGGTGTGACTGGACAGTAGATGACTGGAAACAGGTGATGTGGTCGGATGAGTCACGTTACACATTGTTTTGCACCGATGGCCGGCAGAGAATTTGGCGGCATCCCCATGAAGCGATGGACCCCTCATGTGTTGTGAACACAGTTCAAGCTGCAGGAGGAGGTATCATGGTATGGGCCATGTTTTATTAGTATAGCAAGGGTTCCCTGATATTCCTTGACAGTCGGGTGAAAGCCAAAGACTACCTGAACATTGTTGCAGATCAAGTCCATCCTGCAATGGTGACGAGTTCTTCATGGACGACAATGCTACTGTCCATCGAGCAAGAATTGTTCATGAGTGGTTTTCTGAACATGACACCGAGTTGCAACATCTGCCGTGGCCAGCGCAAAGTCCGGATTTGAATCCGATCGAGAATGTTTGGGACTTGTTGGAAAGAGACATTAAGAAAGGCATCCGCTTCCGTCTACTCTGCAGAACCTGAAGGTGTCTCTGACGAATGCATGGTCTGCGATTACTTTACCTGCATTGCAGCACCTTGTAGAGTCCATGCCAAACCGCGTATATTCTGTAACTACAGCCAAAGGAGGGTCAATACCATATTGAACGAAGGTTTCTAATTCATTGGCCTGTGTGGGTATATCGAGCAACTTCTAATGACATTTCATGGACGAATATATAAGAGTACATAATAAGTTAGAAGATGTGTCGACTTGATTCAGTGGTACATATTCTAATTACACAATTATCGTACCATTGAAAAATTTCAATGCTAAAATATGTCATGTAATATATCAAACAACTTGGAATGACATGTCCTGAACGATTACAGAAGGGTAAATAAAAAGAGAAGGTCCAGGAATAGCAATATTGGTAGCGTCTTTATTGATGTTCAACGCGTTTCGAGTATTAACTCATCATCAGGAACTATGAACGACTACAGAGTTACAATGGTTACAACACCTGGTATATATGGGAGGGGTCCACCAATCAGAAAAAAGTAATTAACTCCGATTGGTGGACTTACAAGCAATGGGTTAAATTATTATAGAAAAAACACAGTTGTGTGAATACATGATTGGATAGGTAATATTAATAAAAATTACAAAATTAAAAAAAAAGCAGATGGACTGTGGAAGATAGCGCTCTGTTGTACAGGCAGAATCTTCGCCGCACACGTACACGTCCAACACTCTCATCACTAAAGACCACAAACCTCCATTTGGCTCTGCTTTTGGCTCTTTCGCGGCACCACTGCAACCGAGCATCACGGTATTCTTGCAAAAGTGCCCGTAGTCCTGCAGCTAGCAAACGTTTACCATCCCTTATATCTGCTGTGGATGCCGCACGGTTGTTCAAAGCTTCTCGTACGATTCAACGGTCTTGGCGTGGATCAGTAGTGAGCGGGCGTTCAGAACCTTTCGTAAAACCACTGCTGAGAACATCGAGCCACCACAGAATCATGACGACCGATCTGCGCCGCGGTGCGCCGATGAGACGATCCAGCCTCTCGAAGTCGCACAATGCGACCTCTGTCAAACTCCGTGAGTTGTTGCGCAGGCATTGCAGTTGTTGTCACCACACCTGCAGTCAACTGTTCCAGTACAATGCAGATGCCAAACTGACGATTTCATGCAAATCTGGTCTGAACAATTCGTCTCTAGGGGGGGCATGGGAGCCATCCTATACAACGTTCTTCTGGACATATTATCTTGCAATTTGAATCAAATCTTGTATGCCACAAATGCTACAGTGTATTTCGAATGTTACCGTATTGTTTTTGAATTTTTTTATGCAAATGTATAAAGTTTTTTTGTTTATTCACACTTTTCTTGTAGGACTCAATGTGACTGCAGGGAAAAGGTTTGTTTTTTTCCTTTGTAAATAATACTCGAATTATGTAATCAAATTGCTTGTTTTGAAACCATACAAATGAGCAATCATCAGGATAAGGATGATTCGGGAGAGTTACGCAAATGCTTCTCTATCCTTTTAAACCGTAATTCCTCGCAAATGTTAATATTATAACAGTTGGAATCCATAAATAACAGGGTGAGGGTTCGCAGACTATGGTGACGTTCGTGGCGGCGGTGGAATCAAGCGGTCGGCGAACCGTAATCCTAAAATACCAATAGTACCGGCGAGGGATTTTGAACGGAGCTGTCGAAGTCATGAAAGGGTTAAGAAAGAGAAGAAAGCAAAGAAAAAAGAAAAGTTAAAGAATGGGGAAGTTTTCTATCCTTTCTCTAATTCCCTCGAAATCCGTTCCAAGCCACGAGCAGCTGTAAAGAAAAACCCTCTTCAAGTTTGGCTACTTCCCAAAACTACTTCGTCGTCGTCGTCGTCGTTCTTTTTTCTCTCCGCCGGGGGTCGCTTTTCGAGGGAAACGAACACGTTCTTTTTATATGATTTTTTTTCTTCTTCTGTTCTCTCTTTTAAGAAAGAAGTCCTTTTTTTTCCTTGTCAATGCATCAAATGACAATGATGATTTTCTCGATAACAAGAAAATACTCTTTAGATTTTGCTTTTAAAAAAAACAACAACTCAACACCGTCATTGAAATTTTTTTGATCTTCTTCCTACTCCAATTAACTCGATTCCTCGTTGAAAAGAAGCATTTCTCTTTTTTCATTTTAATTTTTTTTTATAGTTCTGATTATCGAACCATAGACACTGTGAGGCAGTCTTGCGCTTACATTACAATACGGAGGGTTGGGGTTTCATGTTTATGGTGACGGTTGTTAAACGTCGTAGCACGGGTTTGAAATGCACGAGGCTCGTCCTATTTTACACGTGGATTCGATAACAATCATGCTTATCATTAAGATCTTCTATCCAAGTTTGCTGCCAAAATGCCCTCAAAAACTGAATAACAAAACAGTGTAAGGGAAAAAAAAGTTTGATTACTTCAAAGAATTGTATAACAAAAGTTATCAAATGCAGAAGACAAATCAATAGTGAACGAAAAGCGCACGCCCGTTCTTCCCGTACTAAGGCTAGGATTCGAATACTGAAGAGGCCATTTCAAGCAAAATTGGAACCTCTGTTGCATCGGATTACCGTATTATTCGTCAAGACATGAAATTATAAGGCCAGAGTTTGTTGGAGAAAACTGCATGAACGCTATTTGGCAGCGGCAAACGGAAGAACATAGTCGCCTTTGTTGAGGCAGGGCAATGTTTTATAGACAACTAGAAGAGGTACCCGGCGTTGCCCGGGGTAATTACACTTGGATGTAAACAGAACAATCTCAAAAAATTAAATTAAATTTTGCAATATCTTAAAAATAAACACATGAAAATGCTTAGAATTAATACAGTAAAAATTCTTAATGAAAATTCGAAAAAAATCTTTTTAAAGGCTCAAAATGGATGGACTGCTCCAATAATTTCTTAATCAGATAATCTTACTTCAGATCTACACTTGATGTTGTTGCAATTTCCACTCTTCTCTCGCTGTGTTGAAGCAAAATTTGGCCTTTCATCACTTTGGGTAGTCTAGCGGTCGCCAATTCTTCTATTTACTTGCTTCCCATTTGCTCAATACAGCACGGAGCTAAAGGTTTGCTTTCTCTGTCGTCTTTCCACTCTTTCTCAATAGTCTGCTAACTCTTCATTATCTCCAGCTACTGATCATTTTTAAAGATTTTCAAGAAATTGTTAAGTACTAAGAACTCTCTTTTCTAAGAAAAACCTGAATAACAGGAATTCTATGCATTGTTACAAATTGAAACTTATCCATATTGCATCATCATTTTATGTTCATTGTTATAATTCTTGGAAAGGATTGCTTTATCATTGCATCATCATTTTGAGCTCATTGTTATTGGTGAATTGCGTGTTGAAACCATTGTTGATACCTATTGTTGCACAAAATTTTATTTGCATTGTTGGTCATGAGATATATATTGTTGGTCCGTGCAGAGTGTTTGTGAATTGCGTGTTGATACCATTGTTGCAAAAACTTTGTCTTGCATTGTTGGTCATGCGATATTTCTCATTAATATGCCCTGCCATAACCATGAATATCGATTTTATATCAATAATTATTATTTTTTCGAAATCTGAAGTAGACAGTGACCTTCCTCATGCTTTGAAGGTCATGTATGCGAAATTTCATCAAGATCGGAATAAAACTGTAGATTTGTATAAAAAACGTACACACAGACCCACAGACCCACCCACAGACAAACATCCTTCTTTATATATATAGATAGATACTCTGAACATTAATTCTTAACTTCATATTAATCATCTCAATAAAAAGCCAAAATACATAACAAACTTGCTAAATGTGCTTTTTTTCATGAAGCGTGATGCGTTTGCGGTTTCCGTCATCTGTCTGCAGCCGCCGCTAGCTGTTTAATTTCGAAACCCACTTAAGATGTCGGAGAATACTTTCTGGATTATGGAAAGTCTGTCAAGAGAAGTGGAACTAAATCGACCTCGCTCTTCTCCGTAGTAGCCTCTTACAGTGGAAGCTTTCTGAGCGACTGCTAAAAAAAAGGGCCATCTCATAGAGAACAATAGATGGTGGAGAAATGGGATCCAGTAGACCTACAGTAAGCGTATTCTCGTCACCGTAAACATAGCAACCGACTCGACGGGTTTTTCCAAAGAAAGGCTTATGGTACATTTAAAAAAAAGTTTTACGTAACTTCTAAGAATATTCTTTTATACTCGTGTCGCTTTTATTCTTCTTTCATGATTTAATGATGTCAAAGCGAAATAATTATAAATATAAAAACGTTTTATAAATTATTATTGGCAGCCAATACAGTGTCGACGGACACATATACAACGGACACGCATGCCCAGACTGAAACGAATTTTTTCACTGAACACCACCGATCTCCATTCATTTCTACAGGTATCCCGTTCTTGGCACCATTGGAGGCCGCATCTGATTTTGATCATGTATACTTGATGCAAGTAACAGTCTTGCACTTTGTTGCATTGGCCGCAAATGGAAATCTATTTGCCGCAATTTAAGCTTTGGACCAAGCGCAAAACTGATATTTCAAAAGTAGATGATAATGTTTCAAGATCACAACTCACCAGCGACTACTAAGCCATCCTCAAAATCTGATTGTTAAAACCAAGGAGAACTACCCAATTTAGTTTCTTTGTTCTTTACTAACAATTCGGGTTATCGAGCTAAATCACAGGCTGAATTTCTAACGATCTGAATCAGGCCAAGGACTACCTCAGGCTATAGTGCCTTAGGTAGAAGAAAACGTTTGAACACTTATGGAAAAATAACACTGAGTTCATCTACACTCACTTCCAAAAGTTAAGCACGGAGAGGTAAAATGCCAAAAAATGGACAAGCACTGCTTTGATTGACATGAAATGGTGAAAGTAAGTATCTCTATGTCTATTCATGATACAAAACAAAGAATTACATACAGAGATTAAAAAAATATTGAATTTACATAAATTATAAGATGATGACATATTTGCGTCATTAACGAAATGATGTTTAAATGCAAAACAAACAACAAAAAAGACATTAATAGGGTATGTGAGCACCCCTCAACGTCATACAAAATGTACAGCGTGTGATCATGCTTGTTACGAGGTGATCAACCACCGCAGAGTCCAGTAATAGCCATTTCTCCTGTAGGGCAGTTTCCAAATCGTTAAGAGTGGCTGGAGGTGGGAAACGTCTACATACAGCACGGCCGAGGGCATCCCAAAGATTTTCAATGGGATTAAGGTCCGGCGAGTAAGCCGGCCACTCCATACGTACAATCCCCTCACTCTCCAGAAAGTCGTCAACGATGGCAGCTCTATGGGGACGGGCATTATCGTCCATTAAAACAAAAGAAGGACCAACTGCTCCAGCGTCCAGTTTCACAATGGGGTCTAGGACTTCATCTCGATACCGTACAGCCGTCACAGAACCTCGCCTGTAGATGTGCAGGTCGGTGCGATATCCCAATGCAATCCCTGCCCAGACCATGATGCTTCCACCGCGGAATGCGTGATGTTCGATGATGTTCTCGGGCCGATTGCGTGTGCCTTGTTCCTTCCAGACCCTTACACGCTTATCATTGGGTTGTAGGGCAAATCTGGACTCATCTATGAAGATAACATTGCCCCAATCCGACACAGTCCAATTCACATGCTGGCGGCACCACTGTAATCGTGCCTGTCTGGATTGGACGGATAAAGGAACCCAAACTCGTGGTACCCGGGCGTACAGACCATTCATGTGTAGCCTTCGACGAACAGTAGTGGCAGATATCGACTTACCAATGGCCGCTGCAACCATACATGTCACCTGTGTGGAGGTCGATCTTCGATTCCGCTTGGCTACAACAGCAATATAGCGATCTTCCGAGGGGGTCGTAACCCTTGGACGACCGGCTACAGGTCTTCGGACAACTGTTTGGCTGGTTTGGAATTGTTTCCATAATCGTGAAATGACGGAATTATGAACGCCAAAGAAACGAGCAAAATCTGTGATAGACTGTCTTGCTTCATAAGTCCAACAGCCCGCCAGCGTTCAGAATCTTCCATTCATCTTCTGGAAGCCATAGAAACACGTCTAGCTTGAAAACAAATCTTACGAATGTTCTAAACACCTTTTACCAGCACTTATATGCAACTCCTATAACCCTTCACAATGTCGGCTGCTTTTTACCAGTTTCAAACTGTGAATCTACCGTAATTTTCAGATTATAATGCGCGCATTATATAATAAAAAAAAGTTTAAAAAAATCGTCACTGCGCATTATATAAAAGTCCGCATAATATTCCGATTTTAATGTGACAATTCCAAGCTCTACATGAAAATTTCTTTATTCTAAAAAAATACGCAGTTCTTAAATCAAAATTCAATACATGTTTGGGATACTAAGCTCTAAGCCAAAGTGAAGGATTTGAATAATAATTTTTTTTTGTAATATGATCAAAAATTAAGCAAAAACTGTGGATTAATCTTGTGGATAATAGCTTCCCTCCGATTTTGATTGCAATATGATGTTGCGCAATTATACAATAACCTGGGTGCGCATAATGCACGGCCGCGTATTATACACAGGAAAGTTTCCCGAAACCAACAAAAAACAGGTGCGCCTTATACACAAGTGCGCATTATAATCAAAAAATTACCGTAATACGAAATTAGTCACATCACATAAGAATAGTAATGTGATTTAAGCCTACTGCTGCCTAAAGTTCGCTAAACGAATATCGATTTGCCAGTTTCTAAGTTTCATAATTGCCAAGGAAGTGAAATTTCCTCTTGGACTCTCGTTAAATTAAATTTTGAACATAAATAAACTCGTTTTAGATTCCAAGAAAATCAACGACGTTTGTCTTGTCCTAACTCCTTTGAACTTTGACGTTATTACAACTCTTGTACAATTTCATTACGTGGAAAATAAATATTCCTGGGAATGTAATTTGTGTCAGACGATTCGATTGAAGTTTGAGTCTTGCTGAAATTGAGTTCCACTTTGCATTTTCATTCGTTAGGAATCAGAATGTAGATACAGAAGAACCTCAGAGCAGTTCCCTTATTTTCATTTCCTTTCAAATTCTTCACTTAATAATAATTTTTAAAATTTGTTTTCTCTAAGAACTCGCTTAGTTTCGAGCCCACGACCTCCTTTGGAGAAACGAGGCACTGCTTGAAGTCGATTGGTTTGAAATCCACTTTGCGTTTGAGGTTTGTTCCACGAAATGCAAAGAAGTCACGTGATCGATATCGAAATAAAAGGCGGAGGAGATAAAAGAAATTCCAAAAAAAAACCGTCGTAAACAAAATTTTATTTCCTTCCATTGCATATTTTCTTCCCTCTTAAAGGATCATCCGAAAGAATTGAACCATTCAGGTACTTGAAAGCAAATTCCTGGAAGGAAATTCAAACTTCCGTCCGTAAGGAAAATTCATTTGTTACCCATTCTGTTTTCCCAATTACCTTAAGCAAACAAGTGTTATTTATTCAAAAAATAAAAAATCTCAATTTCCGTTTGCGGGAAATTATTTCCCTCTTTGCGCCATTTCCATGGTTTCACTATTTCCATTCATGTCGGGCGTTTGTTGCCGCTTCTTCGTAACCATATTTTCGATATTCTCTGAAAGGAGAAGTTCGCTAGGATTCTTTTCAGCCTCTATTTCATATTATGGCTTAGAATGAATGGTTCTTGATAGAGGAGCAAAACGGTTCTTTAGAATAAAAGTAGACAATTTTATCCCACGTTTTCGTGTGTATGATTTCTATAGCCATTAATTCTTCGGAATTTGAAGGTAATTTAATATGGCCTCTATATAAAATACAATGCGAAAACAGGAAGCCATAGATGAAAACTTGTTTGTGTTTGTTTCTTGTACGAATCTACATTTTTATTCCGATTTTGATGAAATTTTGCACACTTGATCTTCAAAGCATGAGAAAGGCCATTGTCTACATGTCTAAAAATAATAATTATCGATATTCAAAATGATGGCAACATACAAATAAGAGGTATCTCGTCAACAATATGCATCTCGTCGCGTCCATAGCATCCGCAGTTTATAACAGTTTATAAACTGATAACATTTATTTTGCGAAAAAATAAATATATACTGAGTTAACAAAACTCATGGGATGGCAAGCACATTGATTGATGGACATGGCTCACGAATTCACAGGGGTAACGGATTCTGGGAATGGACCATTAGACGTTGTGGGAAGAGCTTGGATAAGTGATTAATCAGAAATGGCACGTCGTCGCGAGTTGACGTCTTTTGAACGGGGTATGATAGTAGGTGCCCGACGCATGGGAAGTTCCATTTCGGCAGTGGTGCAGGAATTTGGCTTTCCCTGCTCAACTGTCTCCAGGGTGTATCGGGAATGGCTGGATGCAGGCATCACAGTCCACAACAGACACCATACCGGGCGTCCAGCTGCCCAGAATGATCGTGACCGGCGACACCTGGGACGTATGATTCAAAGAGACAGGAGCGCAACAGTGCAAATCACAGACCAGTTCAATACTGGCTGCACTAGAAACGTCTCTCGGTGGACAATCCGTCGGAATCTGCATCCCCTCGGGTTTGGCAGCGTGCATTTGCCACCAACCATCTTGGCTGGACTCTGCAACAGTGGCGTAACGTCATATGGTCAGATGAGTCACGATATCAACTGTACGACGCTGATGGGAGGCACCGTGTGTGGCGCAGACCTCACGAAACGATGGATCCCGCATGCCAACAGGTGGTGGTGCAGGGTGGTGGGGCGTCAGCGATGGTCTGGGGTGCATTTTCCTGGTTTGGAATGGGTCCTCTGGTTATTCTGGACCAAACGTTGAATGGTCTACGGTATCGTCAACTCATCGGAGACCATCTGCACCCGTTTTGACATTTCAACACCCTGACGACGTAGCAGTCTTTCAAGATGACAATGCTCCACCACATCGCTCCAATGTCGTCCGTGAATGGTTCGAGGAGCATGCAGGAGAGGTCCAACGACTGAGCTGGCCAGCCCGGAGCCCTGACATGAATGCCATCGATCATATCTGGGATGCTGTTGAAGTCAGGCTCCGGGCACTGGATCCTCCACCCACGAACGGGCAGCAACTATCTTCGGCTCTGCAGACTATCTGGTGTCAACTGCCTCCAGAAGTGTATCAGGGACTTGCAGACTCACTACCACGCCGTATTGCTGCACTCCACAGGGCCAGAGGTGGCCCGACCAGATATTAAGTAACTATCCCATGAGTTTTGCTAACTCAGTGTACATCACTGCAAAAAACTTCTCTCAACGGGTAATGATAAAGTACCCTTTTCTCAGAATCACATTTAAGCGTTATCGAAGTGGCCTCCTTCCGCTTCAGTACAGAGCCTCAAACGCTTTCGAAAATTTCCGGCCAAACGCGCAACTCATCTACGCTATCCGGTCCCATTCCCGAAGCAAGGAATTCTTCAGCTCCTCCAAACTTGTGTGGGGCTTTTCACAAGCCCTTTCCTCCAAAATCGACCAGACGCTGTAGTCCATTGGGTTGAGATTAGGGAGTAAGGTTGCCACCCCTTAGACGTGATGAAGTCAGGTAGATTGAGCCTGCACCACTCCTGGGCCCACGGCAGTACGACGGCCTCGAGAATGTCACGGCGATATACATCCTGTTGGTTTTTACCCCTTGATTCACGAAAATCAAAGGGGTTTTGCCGCTTGCACAAATTCCAGCCTAAACCATCACGTTCATCGGATTTTGGCGGTGTTCGACGATCGCAGAGGTGCCGGGATCATCAGTGGACCAAACTCGCTCATTCTGATGGACTTGCTGAATGGTGAAAAGTTTCTCACCAGTGAAAAGGATCCGCTTCCACGGCAAAGGTGCGGCGCGACGAAGGAGTCGTCGGCATCTTTCCACCGTTCACGCTTGTCGTCGTCCGTCAAACGCTGAACTCTGTTGAGTTTGTAGGCTTTAAGCCCCAGTTCCTTGGTGGCTATTAAGCGAACCGATTCACGGGCAATGCCGGTCTCACGAGTAATCTTTCTCATCGAGTCTCTCGGATTCTGCATTACTCGCTTCTTGATGAGCGCGCGGTTCCTGTGTGTGTTGACACTGCGTATTCTTCCGCTTCCTAGACGTCGCCCAGCACGGCCAAGCTCCTGGAACCGCTTAATTTTTCTCCTGAGATTCGATGGGGCGATATTGAGCGATTGCGCGATCTCGCAATGGCGTTCTCCTAGCCCATGTAATGTCAAAATTTCTTCACATTGATTAGACATCTTCGTATACTTTATAGAATTGCGTAATAAGTATGGAAAATTTTTTACTTCTAATGCCCAATTCACCTATCAAAATCAAAATGAGAATGACTCAAACGAGTTTTTTCTGGAACGAGTGCAATGTTATCAGTTTTTTCACCCTGTACATAGAGAATAAACCATTAAGGAATGACATAACCAAGTACCGAAAGGTTAAACTAAACCATTCGCGGAACTATATTTTTAAAGCGCCCTATGTTAACATTGGAAGTTTCTAATGGACCATTATGATACCATTAAACCCCGTACCTTTGAAATAATTTCAACTATCAATAATTTTACGTTATATTCATTCATGACACATCATTCCAAGTTGTTTGATATATTACATGCAATATTTTAGCATTGAATGTTCCAATGAACCATAATGGTTCCACTAAACCAGGTACCTTGAAACCAATTTCGACTATCGTTAATTTTACGTTACATTCATTCTTGACACATCATTCCAAGTTGTTTGATATATTACATGCCATATTTTAGCAGTGAAAGGTCCAATGAACCATAATGGTTCCACTAAACCAGGTTCCTTGAAACCAATTTGGACTATCAATAATTTTACGTTATATTCATTCATGACACCTCGTTCCAAGTTGTTTGATATATTACATGCTATATTTTAGCATTGAAAGTTCCAATGAACCATAATGGTTCAAAAACCAGGTTCCTTGAAACCAATTTGGACTATCATTAATTTTACGTCATATTCATTCATGACACATCATTCCAAGTCGTTTGGTATATTACATGCCATATTTTGGTATGGAACGTTCCAATGAACCATAATGGTTCCACTAAACCAGAATGGTTCCACTCAACCAGGTTCCTTGAAACCAATTTGGACAATCATTACTTTTACGTGATATTCATTTATGATACATCATCACAATTTGTTTGATATATTACATGCCATATCTTATCATTGAAAATTTTAGAAGGTGTCATAAAGGTACCATTAGTGCACGTGCCAATGTTTCGATTGCAACAATTTTCAAAATGGTTCATTTCCTGAACCATATTTATTGGCCGAAATAGTAATTTATATTCGCTTGTATCTCGTCATTAAGATTTGTTTGACATATTACTTAATATATCTGTCCATTGAAAATTGCTAGGTGGGGGTCGTGATGGTACCATTTGTGGACGTGCTAAAGAACCGATTTAGATAAAATTTATGATTTCTTCATGGCATGTACCATATTCATCGACTGACGAAAATAGTAATGAATAACCGCATCTATCTCGTCATTACGATTTGTTTGATATATTACTCAATATTTATTCCCATTGAAAATTGCTGGGCGGGAAAATAGAGGTACCATTTGTGCACGTGCCAATGAACCGATTTAGATAATATTTGTAACTGGTTCGTGCCATGAACCATATTCATCGACTGACGAAAACAGATTTTGAAAATCTTTCATAACCTCGGAGGAGTTTGAGTTACAGACAGACAGACAGACAGACAGACAGACGGACAGACACGTTTCCCCACACTGATAGCATAAAGCACCTTTCGGTACTTAATAAAGGCGCATATTTTTTGGACGCGTAGTATCCGTCCAATCCGTCGCCCTCGTGCTAAAGTGAGCAAAATTAGCGACCTGAAGGCTATATGCTCCTCTTGCAAACTGAAAACATGAAGAACTATTGAAAACACACTTGCAGATTAAATTGAGAATTATTTTGTAATGTGATTATAAATGCTTACCCACATACTAAATAGCAAATTTTCTTGCTAGTTGGTTCATTAAATATTTTCCTTGCAACCTATCCTTTCAAGTATGACCAAATAGCTTCCTATCCACCATTCCAATTCTTGGAAATAACGAAATTTCAATATATTTACTCGATCTAGTAAATTAAATCTACCTACATCAACTACCCTATTCTCGATTGGACTAGAGAACATAATCGAAGTGAAATGAAGATGGGTTTCTCGTTAATCTTCTTCGCTCTCTTACGTTTTCATCAACCTACTTTCTGCGTTTCCTAGCCATTCTTTGTCTTCTTCATTTCTCCCATTCCCCGTTCGCTATTGTACGATGATTGCAATGGAGACCAATTAACGGGGACACGACTGGACCATCCCCAGGGGAAATCTACCCAGTGCCACTAAAACAACTGCTGTTTTCACGAAATAGAAAGAAAAAAAAAGAGGGTGGACAGGGGAGTTGTAAAAGAGTAGATGGGAAAGGAACAAAACGCTCACATCCTTCAAGTTGAGATGAGAAATGGGAAAAGAATTACGGAATGGGGGCTTCAATATTGAACGGCTTTGAGGATGGACGTAAAGAAATCTCATTCCAAGGGAATTAAGCTTCATCTGCAGTTAATATGGGAAGATAACTAGAAACGAGAAATCTGTCTTCGTTTCCAAGGTAACGAATTTCTAAATAAGGAATTGGTTGGATTTTGTGAGTCGAACTTAATGGCAATAGTTACTGATATATAGGAAACTCTTAAATTTGTTGAAGAATTTTAGCATCTCATCGATGGGGAAATGAAGTTATCCTGGTGAGCCCTCTGAATCTTTACTGTGATTTTCGAATATGTGTATTATGCAAAATAAAATTTAAAAAAGTATCACTGCATTTTATAAAAATTTGCATATAATAATCCGATTTTATTGTGATGACTTTTGCGCGGCAGCCTGTGTTGGGCGGGCTATACTAGTGCATGTGTAATATACTGGTTCATTACAGTACAGTATATACAGTCTATAAAATAATACATTATGCATTACTTTAATTCACTTTTTTTCTCAATTTCCCGTCGCGAAATATTATTGCAAAAGTGAATTCTCGAAAACAACCATTCACCTAAAAATTAGCTTTTTAACCATCACTGCATTCATCTTTTGAATTCAGCAAGAGACCTAATACAGTTCATCAAACACTATACAGGACACAGTACATTAATTCATTGTTTTTTCGTAATATGATGTTCGATTGTTTTGTTTACAATGCACTGGGTGCGTGTAATACATATATGCGTGTTATGGACGGAAATTCTCCAAACCGGTAAATTAGATGCGTATTATACACGAATGCGTATTAAATTCTGAAAATGACGGTAATTATTGAGGAACAACCCCACAACATTGACTATATCAACACTAGATTGTCTAATAACAAGAAAATACATATAAGTAAAAGATTCTCCTTTCGCTTACAAAACTGAGTTACACTTAAACTGTGCCATTTTACATACAACAACGTTGAGGTTCCAACTTATTTCATAATACGGGATTTCTCAACTAATGCTCATGTCTAGTTAGAGCCATTTGCACCCCTGTCCTTACTGATTAAACATTTTCACATAGCACATTTTCTTAGAGTAGTCACAACCAATTACCAAAGACTATCAAAGTTTAGTTAAGTAAACTTACACAACCACTCTCAAATTTGTGAATTCTGCACCATAACACAATTTGCAGTCTAGCGTACTATATCTCAGAAATGACGCATCAGTTTATGATTATCTCAACAAAATTGTTTTAGAACCAAAGTCCCCAGTCAGTCATCTTATGGCTTGTTCTGCCATTGTACGCCTCGTAAAGGCTTGTTCATCGATCGATCTCTTTCAAAATTAATGAATGACGTTCCATAAGCTCGATTTCCTCCAACATGAATAGGTTGTCTATGCTATCTACAAATCTTGATCGTAGATATCTGGATAGTACAAATACGGAGGGTTCGTAGTTCGTACGATTTGAATCGAGCAAAAAAAAATGCCGGCTTTGCAGAGTGGAAGTCCGAGATTTCTTAACTCGAAGATAAACTCGCAGATTTCCTAGGCTTAAGTTCTCGGGTTAAATTTAAGGATTAACTTTAGGGTTAGGTGCTGGCGAATATATTTCTCATCCTAACATTAACTTTAACTCTCAGATTAACCCGAAGTGGGAAATACGGCCGTTAAAGGCTTAAATCCAAGATGCACACAGAATATCCCTTAATGATTGATTTAATCATCCTTAAATTCTAACAGCCCACTGTGTTAGGAACACAAACACTAATGACACTTAACTGACATGCAATTCAAAATCTTATTAATCACATACGAGAAGAAGAAATAAGGGCGGATTGATCTATCTATCTATCTATCTATCTATCTATCTATTTTGTACAGAGGGTAGATATCGCAGAACGATAATCTGCGGCACTTACTCCTTCGAGGGAGTTTTGCACCATCCCAGTAACTAACGGCTGCTACGAGATGACAGAAGCATGGGGGGGTTCATGATGGAAGAGTTGCTGGTGGACGAACAAACCAGTGGCTATCATCAACTGCTGGGCATCCAGCACTGTTGGGCTCAGCAAATGGGTCAGACTAAAGTGCCCCAGCAGCTGTGCCCCAAATACCCGTCCCACCCAGCAGTGGTCCTGAAGTCACTGGCTGTCAGCCAGCCAGCAGCTAGCCGCGCCTGAAGTTGCTTAACTCCATCAAGCGGCGAGCACCACTAACAAGGGGACTGCACGGACATGTCATCACGGATTTGGTTGATAGTTTAGGTCAATTTAAAAACCAAATACCGCCAAGTGGTTCTTTCATCCTACGAATTAAGTAGAAATCACAGATGATGGATGATAGAGTATTTCCTCATTGATCGTACAAACCAGCCACAACGTGTTCTGCATACGCTCCTGCAAAATGAAAAGTGGGTTCTACAAAAAGTCCTGCCGCTTCTACCTCAAAAATCAACAGTAAAACTGCGCGTCGACGGTCTCCCAGGAGTTACGGTATGAATCAGGGAAACATATTAACTTTCAAAATTTCTGCAGTTCTGTGGAAATTTTGAATCTTACGGTGACTCGTAATAACGCCACTCATTCTATCGTTTCATTTTTGGCTCGCAAGACCTGGCCCATGATGATATCGTGTAATGATGTATGAAAGCCTCTCCTTCTCAAAATATTTTTTTCATAAAGCAAAATATGTGCAAGAATGAATTGAAGAGAGACACGTTTTGAAGAAATGGACTAATATATATCCCACTGAAAAACGGTGAATTGGAGAGACACTTTGGGTAAGAAACATCGTCCAACACCTGCGACTAAACTCATCAAAGCTCTTCCAGAGAAAAAGAAGAAAATTCCTGAAGTTATCTACCAATATCTGGTGGAAATCTTCCTCGTAGACTGGAGGCCCTAATAAAAGCAAAGGGACTATCAACGCCATATTAATTTTCATGTAATTATGGTTAGAGTATTAAAGATTAAGTGTCCGAAATTTCTGATCACCTAGGTTGCAGATTAAACCTTTACACTTCATTATTAATCTTATTGCTTTTTACTCTGGTCTAACATAAATCCGTCTAGTCACATAGTTAACACAGAGAAATTAATTACCCATAAAAATATAGACAAGAAAAGTGAAATTTCGCGCTATAAAGGGATACATACCTAAGTACTCTTTACTTCTTCATAATTGTTTAAGCAATAAAATATTAAAAAGAGTTGAGATTTAAGATGCAAGTAACAATTTTGAAATTTTTTAACACAATGCGGTCACACACGCAACGATACTTTAAAGAAACGAAATTACTATATCTATTTAATTGCTGACCAAACAACTATCGCAGGATGTTTCAATATACATGTGGAAAAATGTTATACAAATGTCACAGACGTAACGCTGGAATCTTCCAATGCCGTAATTTTCGGAATATAATACGCGCACTATACAATAAAAAAAATTTAAAAAATCGTCGCTGCGCATTATACAACAGAGCGCACAATATTCCGATTTTGATTGAAAATTCCAAGCACTACGTGAAAAAGTTCTTAATTCATAATTCAATACAGTAAAACCCCATTACACCGTATCTCACTTTAACGTACATTTCAGATTAACGTACAAATTTCAAATCCCCGTCCCAAACGTAGGTATTTTAATACTAAAAAGTTTCAGAATAACGTACCTCACTTTAACGTACATTTCAGAATATCGTACTAATTTTACATCCCCTTGGTTAAATTATCCCTTCAGTACAACGTACATCGTTAACATGTCTTGCACTGATTGGTCAATGCAGCCCATGCGAAAGTTGCAAATGGGCCAATGGGCTAATTAAGCCGAGTTCACATTTCATTGATTGGTCAGTATAGCATATATAAACCCGGAAATCTCTGTATGCTACTCAGTCCAGCATGTTCGATTGTCGATTGTTGCATGCTACTCAGTCGGGATCCAATGATGGGACAAAAGCAAAATGAAATTCATAGCGATCAGGAAGACGAAGATGAAAATGGCCATTTAGGACCAGAGGTAACGCCCGTCTTAACTTTGGTAGCAATGGAAGCTATAAAAAGCTTACGAAACTATTTTGCACAGCATAGCGGTGCACCAGAAACATTTAACTTCACAATGTCAGATATGGAGGACGTTTTGGGGAGGCAAATTATAGAAAGAAAGCAGACGGCCATTACAGATTTTTTTTTTTGAATTAATGTAATACTACATATTGTATATGCTATAGTGTATTTGTATTGAATAAAATAAAATGCATTCATGTATTCTTATGTTTTTCTATTAATATATGCATTTTTCACAAGCCCCCCTCCCCCCCCCCCCAGTTTCAGTATAACGTACACCTCAGAATAACGTACAATTTCCAGGTCCCTTGAAGTACGTTGTAACGGGGTTTTACTGTACATCGTGAATCATTATACCGTGAGGGAATTATTAGCATTCACGAAATCTCCAATGCCATCAAACGTCTTAAAACAGACCGCAGGAGGTATTGGATCCATCACAAACAGTGCTCTGAAGAATATGCCTCCTAATGTTGACTCGACCATTAATTTTTAATACTCTAACCATAATTACATGAAAATTAATATGGCGTTGATAGTCCCTTTGCTTTTATTAGGGCCTCCACTCTCCGAGGAAGACTTTCCACCAGACTTTGGTAGATAACTTCAGGAATTTTCTTCTTTTTCTCTGGAAGAGCTTTGATGAGCTTAATCGCAGGTGTTGGACGATGTGGCCTACCCAAAGTGTCGCTCCAATTCGCAGTTGTTCAGTGGGATATATATTAGTCCATTTCTTCAAAACGTGTAGTCCATTTTGTTTTTTATTTGAATAGCTTTTACAGATTTAAAATTACTTGAAAGATTTGAATAATAAATTTTTATTTTGCAAAATGTTCATTTTTTTACAATAACCTGGATGCGCATTATACACAGAAAAGTTTTCCAAAACCCACAAAAAAACTAGGTGCGCACTGTATTCCAAAAATTGCCTATTTCATCAGCATCAGTGCCTATTCCAGTTTCTTACATTGAATTTAAACTGCATGTGCTAAACCGACATTACTTTCTGTTAAACTAATTGATTTGCATTCTCATTACAGGTAGTATGTTCTGGAGGAGAGCTTTGTCCTAATGGAACCAGCAACACTAACAATAACAACACGATACCTCAGCTGAGGCCCATTAACGCCCAGACTAATGATGTTATCACGTAAGTGATCAGCTTTATAATTTTAAACATTTCTGTTATTTTAGGAAAATATAATATAAATTTATATAGATTGACAATGAAATTAGATTCGCTCAGTGTAGATATACCCTGAACGAAAGCCCAAAGGTAAAACTGTCGGGCAATATGTTGGCAACGTCCACTTCCGTCCACAGCGAAGAAACGCTGACGCTGGCAAATGAGAGGAAACTGGGGTTGGGAGTTGTGGGCAAAGGAGGGGGAGGGCATATACAGAAAAGTCATGTTCAACAGACTTTAACTTCATCACGGATCAATTGAAGAACAGATTCCCCCCCTGCAATGCACTTACACGCGCTCTTATCAGGGGCATTTGTTCTTGACAGCAATTTCGCCTTCCCTTCTCTCAGGTTGCAAATGTCGTCCTTGTTCCTGATTGGTTGAATGGAAAAGAGAATGGGAAAAGCTCCTCTTAAAAGTCGACCTCTTCAACTTCTCTGTCGGCGAATAATCCAATAAATTCTCGGTGGTTTTATCCGCTATCGATCTGCGGAAGAAGGACGAGAAGGAACCCTTTCTACTTTTGGTTTGGTGGCCCCTTGCCCGAACGACGAAACCGAGCTGTTGGAATCTGGGATTTTCAATTACACTTTTAAGGAAAGGAAAGGGAAGGGGAGGGTAGTGTGAATCTCTAAATGGTCCTCGTCGAGGAGAAGATTAAGTAATTCAGTGGATGCTAGTCGTCCTCGGTTTCCAATAAATGCAATCAATACCAACTGAAGTTTAGAAGAGAAACAGCTTTGGACAGTGAGGAAAACTATTTTTCGTGATCTCATAATCCACTGCTAATTAAATTGAGTCGGATGCGAACATTACTAGTAATGGAATCTTACAGATCATTAAGTTAGACTTTCAGAGTAATTGGCCTCTTTCAGTTGATTCTTGAAGGCATAGTAAGAAGATTAGAACCTACCACCTTTGATCTTACATTTTACAAAAGACGACAGATCATCATCAACAGAGTAATACAATAGACGCAAGGATCGACAATCGAACAGAGGGGAAATGAAGCAGTACCTCCACAAAAAATTCACCCTATCTCTACAGATACTAAAGTAAAAACACATGAGGTCATCCACAAAATGCACTTAAAGAATAAGATTGACGATTGTCAGCCTAGAAAAGGCAAATGGGCAACATGAATGGTTGGGAAGACATGCATCTACTGTGACATTCTCTGAAGATGAAACCAGATGAAACCATTTAATTCAACCACATGATAATGGAGACCTTCCCTATCAGGTCGGGAAAGCAGATTGCAGATTGAATTGGGACAAGGAGATGCTAAGACTCCGCTGATAAGGGAACCATACGTACCTGTATCTCACAATTTCACATCAAATTGAAATATTTTACTCACCTAAAGCTACTATTGATACTTCCAAAATAAGAAATCGAACTATTTTGCTTCTCTCAAAATACACAGCGAAAAAGAAAATTTGAGCGAACTTAACCATACAAAGACCCCTTTGCTCGCCCCCTTTTAAACTTTTGGTCTCAAGCAAAGACGGATGATCGAGACATACATGACTTGGTGAACTGTCTTTGGTGTCTCTGATGAATTTCAGATGCTTTCTCACCTTCACTGTGGAGAAAATTGATGACTATTCGTTGTTCCACATCACTGTCCGACATTTTGTTCAAACAAACAATCGGGTTATCATGGCAACCGGATGAGCAGTGTTGCATTTGCATGACAGGCAGTAGTTGCCATCCCAACAATGAAAGTTTAGATTTTTACAACAATGAAATTTACAAAAAATAAAGTCCAAGTCAAATTTGAACGCCCTTCGTAGTTTATGTTAAAGTCTGTTGCTAATATTCTGAAATATAACTATAGTAAAACTTTTAGTTAAATTCGCTTAACTGAGGGCTTTCGAACTACTTGTACTCTTACACAAGCAACACTTTTCTGTTTAAAAGCAATAAGAAAAGCTACTACTGATACTTGTAAAATAAAAAATCGCGAAACTGAAAATAACTCACGAAAACGATAAAAACAGCCATATTCCATTAATACGAGGGTAATCCAGAAAGTAATGCACCACAATTTTTTTCTTCAACAATTATTTATTGAACACAATGAAACTTATACATACAAAAGAATGACCTTTCTTCTACACACCCTATTTTTCCACATAATCTCCGCCCCGTTCTATGGCGAGACACAAAGGCGTGTAAGCCCTGTCGGTACCAGTCCTTGTTCTGTTCACGCAGCCATGTCTTCACTGTGCGAATCACCTCTTCGTCATCCTCAAAATGTCTTCCACGAATGGCATTCTTCAATGGCCCAAACAAGTGAAAGTCTGAGGACGCTAGGTCAGGGCTGTAGGGTGAATGGGGTAATACTGTCCAATCCTGTTTCGTGATGTGTTCCGATGTCTTCAAATTGGTATGAAGCAAACAATCAGCTGGGTTGTTATGCGTCCATGGCGTCCTCTCGGCATCACATTAATGAGTATGACACCATCACAGTCCCAAAACACAGTGATCATGCTTAATTTGACTTCAACGGAATAATGGTTTCCTACACTCATTTAAAAGATTCGTTAAATGGAAAGCAATTGAAGGAATGGAAGCAGGGTCGTTTGAAGCTGAAAAGCGAGGCGGTTGAATGTTGCTAGCCAAATGATCTCCATTTTCTGGAAATAGATCCAGGAAACTAAAACAATAACCAGAAAGCCAGGACAAGGCACCTAAAATCTAAAGTCAAGATTGTTATTTGGCTTTGTCACAAGTCACGATTCAGTTTAATACTGAATTTCGTCCAGCAGAAGCAGTTGCTTTGAATTTTTTGCTTCTGTGGAGAGTGCGGATGACGCCATTCCATCGATTGTCGTTTTGTTTCGGGCTCAAAATGGTGTACCCAGGTTTCATCAGCTGTCACAATCCGGGACATGAAGGCTTCCCCCTCATCTTCAAAACGTTGCAGCAACTCAGAAAAAATGTTTTTTCTCAGAGCTTTGTGTTCTCCGTATGACAGCGCGGAACCCATCGTGAACACTTTTTGTGTTATCAAGAACACGGATGATTTCACCCGCACTTCGTTTGCTGGTTGACAGCTCCAGCACCAACTGCCGAGTCGTTCTGCGTCGGTCTTGACGAATGAGCACATAAGCACGCTGCATCTTGTCAGGTGTGACAGCTGAGGATAGCTGCACCGGCCGCGGCAAATCTTCATGGCCTCACCCTCTGTGCCCAGCGACTAACCGTACTTCTGTCGACTGCTGATGCTCCACAAACTGCACATAAACATTTGCGAATGTTTCCAACCGTTTCTTGCTCTGCAATGAGAAATTCAATGACGACACTCTGCTTGTAACGTACCCCACTTACACACGCCATGTTGTTCCATTGCTGCACGTATGCTATCTGTCGGAAGAAACTGAAACTTTGCGCGCGCACTCCAAAATCTTAAAAGAATGCATATCTCAAGTTTCACATTCGTACCATTTATGGGGACATAGGAAAAAAATTGTGGTGCATTACTTTCTGGGCTACCCTCATACTAACAATTTTTAGCTGCTTTTAGATGAGTAACATACAAGGTCTTTATAATTAAAGTTCCATTTTGACATGGCCATAAAAAAAACTACTGGACCAAAAGCTATAATACTTGGTAATATTATACAAGAGGGCATGGGAAGTTCATACCCACCAAAAAAAAAAAAAAATAGTTCAACAGGTCACCACCAGCATGGAATGGCGCTCTATGCAATATTCGTATACGAAACTAGACACGAAGACACATGTTAACAAGTCTTTAATCGTTACTAAAATTAGTTACATGTTGACTGTGGCCTCCACCATTTACTGAAAGCAGGTTACACCGGATTACTGCGTTCTCAACTGTAGCTCGTAGCATATCAGGAGGAATGTTACGCACATGGCGTATCGCATCTTTCAGTTCCGCCAAATTCCTGACGTTATCACCATAAACAGTGGCTTTGAGGTAACCCCATAGCCAGAAGTCACAGGAGTTGATATCTGGTGACCGGGGTGGCCAAGAAAGGGGGAAGTTTCGGCCTATAATCCGTTCATCTGTGAAATATTGCTGAAGTAACTATTTGACACATGTACCAATATGAGGTGGAGCCCCATCCTGTATAAAAATCGTTGTGTCTAAAATGCCACGTTGCTGAAGTTTTGGTATCGAAAAACTTCTTAGCATCGACGCCATGCGAGCAGCCGTCACAGTGCATGTCACGAGTCCATCTCTCGACTGCTCTTCAAAAAAATACGGTCCAATTATGACATTTGCTGTTATACCACACCGCACGGTAACTTTAGGAGAATGCAATGGAATTTGGTGGAGAACATGAGGGGGAATGGTGGCCCAAATCCTGCAGTAATGGGTGTTGACATCCCCATTCAGGTAAAAATGTTCCATGGCCAATGCTCGTCCACCTCCATCCGTGCAAGGAATTCCAATGCGAAGGTTTCCCTACGAGGAAGATCGCTAGGTTCGAGTTGTTGGACAAAGTGGATTTTGTATGGGTAGTACCGCAGCACTTTACGTACGATCTTGTACACCATACTCAGTGGCAAGTCCATCCAACGTGCAACAGCACTTACGCTGCACGCCCCTTGTGAGATTTCCATTTTTGCTTCCTCTACGGCTACTGAAACAGCCTCCACAGTTGCCTCAGGGATGGGTTTCCTTCCTCGGCCAGGTGCTACGATAACCAACCTGTAGCTTCAAACTTTGTCATCATCTTCTTCAAACTCTGCAGTGTCATTGGCCCCCGACGTACATGTATTCGTCGAACGGTACGATAATGTTGCAAAGCCTGCCATACATTGCTATTGCATTCATAATAACATTTAACCAGAAACGCACGGTCTTGCATGGTAACAGGCATCGTCGACTAGTAACAAATGAGGCGTACTGACAACGAGGCTCCCTTTATTATTTCTGAAAACCAAATGACTTGTAAAACGCATGTGCATAAACCACATTGTTTATCTGTGTCTTCGTGTCTAATTTCGTATACGAATATTGCATAGAGCGCCATTCCATGCTGGTGGTGACCTTTTGAACTAATTTTTTTTTGGTGGGTATGAAATTCCCATGCCCTCTTGTATAATATTACTCTGAGATACCACATTGAAATTTCAATTCGGGTGATTCCATTGTAAGTTTCGAAAAAGGGAAGACTGGTTTAACTATTTTACTAATTACATAATTCTATAAACCTACACAAAGTTACTGTATTTCAAAAAACACTAATTATAAGAATTCTTGACCTAATCAAAAAGAAAACATTTGACTAAATATCGAGCGAATTGCATTTATGTCATAATTAAGCCATAAATGAACGTTTTCCTTCTCTGTATACGATCATTATTAGAATTCACTCTTTTCCAATTATCTCCCAAAATAGGATCTCCTTTAGGCAGAGAAGAATTACTATCTTCTAATTAAGATTGGATTCCGTCGTGCATTTTGACAAAATGGTAGTTTTTAATAATAAATGAGCAAAAAATAAAAAAAGGTCAGATGTAGATTTTCTTCAAAATGAAAGAATTCTAATTGAATACCGGGATTTCTCTTTGACAATTGAAATCTTTTTGATTATTTTTCCGTTCTTTCTCCGTGATTCCTTCTCGAGAAACCCTAATGGTCTCGGTATTAGAGAGGCTTCTTCGGCACTTTTATCTTCATCGATCGAGGTTTGCATATTTAAATGGGAAGCAGCTCAAAAGCGATTCCATTGTCAATGCCCGTCATCTACAGGTTGTTTGTGGACCCGGAAAATCTTTTGAATTTGAAATGCAAAACCAAAAATAGGAAACGTTTGAGGCTTTACTGGGAAAGAATAGGAATTATCATATTATTATTAATAATAATAATAAAAATGTACTCGAATAGAGTATTATACCTTAATTAATATTACTTCGTGTGCTTGCCATTCGAACTTTAAATTCCTTTTCACCACCCTCCATTAGATCATTACGATTCGAATTTCGTTTTAAATTTTGTATTCTCGCGTTGCTCTGCTTTTAAATTGAGTTTAGAGTTCTTCCGATTTTCTATTCCATGGGCGACTGAAATGATTCTAGAGTGAAGTTAGAAACATATGGGGCCCCTCGATCGCTAATGCTTCTCACGATACAAATATCTCGAAAAGTATTAGCAAATAGAATTCGATTAGTTACATGAAACAGGATATTTAATTCATCAGAAATGGGAAATCAATTAGGAAGGCTATTAGCTAAAGGGAATTACGTATATGAAGACAAGTGAACTAAAAATTTATTTGTGCGTAAGGAATTTGAGGACAGATTCACGTCAAGAAAGAAAACAGAGATATAAGTGGAGATAATAATTTTATTATCGAAACACATGAGCATACACAAGAAACCTTCTTGTTATATGGCTATTCAATGAATCCGCTTTCAGCTTCTATAACTGCGTCAATGCGATATCGAAACCGTCGACATGCGCGAATCAAATGGTCATGATTCATATTGGTCATTACTCGAACAATGGCAGCTTTCAATTCATCTTTGGTGTTATGGGGGTGTTCATTGACCTCTCTCTCTACAACGCTCCATACGTAGTAGTCCTCTCTACTTTTCGATCTGAGTAGGCGGTTTTCCCGTGTTTTGTCTGACATAAACTGACCTCTTCACATAACATACGACTGATATCTGATGTTTTCATGGACAGCATTTCTGATTGGTCCTTCCGATACATGGAGATCTTTGGCAAGTGACCTCATGGATGTTCTGGGATTGTCATCGATGGCCTGTTGCACTTGCTGAATAAATTCAGCCGTTTTACGCTTCGCTACTGCTGCAACATTGCCATCTTCTGTCTCCAACTCCTTCCGCACTTTGTGGACGAATGATCTTGCGACCTTTAGAAATCTTGATATCTCTAAATCGCTGTGCTCTGCCTTTATTGCCACGATTACTGCATGTCTCTTCATGATTTGTGTTACTTGATGGTCCGCCATTTTGCTTTCCGGAAATGGAAAGGACATACAATTTACTATAGTGCAGCAGTAGCCAACTTTGGTTCATAAAGGCTATTTGAAGCTGAAGAATTTGTTTGTGCATTCAATTTCAACCTGACAAAACATTTTCAAATTGTAAAATATAAAACAAGTTGAGAATGCGTGTCACTGCTTTTCCATAACAGTGCTACTTAAAAGCATCAAATAATACGATGTTACTCAAAAGTCAAAAAATAATGTTCGAATTTTTAGAATTTGACTTCAGATTCGGATAGAGCATCAAAAAGTAAGTAAAAGTTATAATAGGCACACATATCTACTTGGGAACATGGCCAAAATGATGGTTAAAATTAAACATTATGGTGCTGTGACCAGGATCGAAAGACCAAAATGTAATCCCCTTTAACTACCATTTTGGCCGGCTTGTTGGCCGAGAACGCTGAGGCGCAGATCTTATTGCTCTCGCAACCAGCAAGTTGCGGGTTCGAATCCCGCTTGGGGCATGGATGTTTGTGATTGTCCTTTATTATAAAAAGAAAACCCCGTGTTGGGCTTCGGCCTGTTGGGGGACAACCCACGGGTTGTTTAGATTCATAAAGTGATCGATATTGTTAATTTTGACAATGTTCCCGAATAGATAGGACATGTGTGCCTATTCTAACTTTCATTTAGTTTTTGAAGCTCTATCGAATCTGAAGTCAAATTCAAAAATATCGAAAAAAATTGTCACAGAACGACCGCGTTTTCAAATCCAAAATAAACAAAAGAGGAAATACAATGATGGGATATTATGCAGATGTCTTTGACTTAATAGTATAATAATTATGGGTTTATTCATCTGCTGAACATCGTATAATAATGAAAAATCAATAAACATAAATAAAAAGGAACTAAAAGAGAAGAACGGCGAGATCTTTCGTCCTGGCCTCAGGACATCTTCAGGTCATCTGGCTTGGTTTAAACTTTAAGGGCCCTCCCCTTCTTCTTCGACATTTCGCGGTATTGGGTGTCAGGAAAGAGTTGTGGATTTTGCGGGGGAGGACTAACCAGGGGGGTGAAATGGGCAGTGATAGAGCTATGAGACTGTACTTAGCCCTCTTCGCTTTTTTCAGAGCGTAGGTCACGTGATAATTCCATGAGAGTCTTGAGTCGATGATAACGCCAAGATATTTGTAGTTGTCTACCCAGTCCAGTTTCTTATTGAATAGTACAAGAGACTCTGGGGGACGCTTAAAATATTGATAATCAGTACAGTTCGTCAGTACAATATATAGTGGAACAGACTACCGGTCCTCCAATCGCTGTTTACAAGCAAAGTCCACAGCCAATACAGGGACCGGGAGAAATACCCAGGCCGCCAAACCAAGCATAATAACATAAAACTAGATATATTGACAAAAAACCCTTCCCACATTATAAAAACGACATAGAAAAATAAATTAACAATCAAAAAGCTTCAACGATTTTATCAATGTTGAATCTCCGATAGGGCCCGCATCTCCATTTAATAATAAATCTGGGTTCTTCTTAGCAATTTCCAATGACTCAAAGGCAACCAGTGCATTCCGATTTCTTATACTTCTAATTAATCTCCAGTCCTTGAGTAGTACCTCGTGTCCCGTCTCAAGCATGTGCTTAGCCACCGCAGATTTTCCAGGGCGTCCGTACCTGGCTTTGGCCTTGTGCTCTTTAAATCTTGTAAGGACCTTCCTGCAAGTTGCCCCACGGTAGATCATCGGACGTTTGCCACACGCTATTTCATATATCCCCGATTGGAGCACTGGTGGAATTTTTTGTATTGGCTGTGGACACGCTGTTTCATATATCCCGGTTCCTGTATTGGGTGTGGACTTTGCTTGTGAACAGCGATTGTGTGCGCTCAAATTTTTTCGTTTTCGCGGTTTATTTTGAAAGAAACAGAACAGTGCAATTTCTTATTTTGAAAGCTTTAGTTGCTATATGTGAGTAAAATATTTCAATTTGGTCTAAAATTGTGAGATACAGGTTCAGATGGTTCCCTTGTAAGAGGTGAATTATTTTCCAGCAAGATAACGATGCTCTGACACACAACGCAGTGTTATCATCGGGATGCATCCAGTGCAGCAACATGAAAGTTTTGGAATACCCTGCTTGGATTCCCGACCTTAACAACCCACATGGAGTAGTATGACACGCATACTGACCTAAGAAGAGCCTTCAATCAGCATGGGATCAAATAACACCAGAAACATTAGGAAAATTAGTGAACTCTATGACAAACGACTGATTGAACTTCTTTCTTGTCGAGTCAAAGAATAAAAGCCCTAGTTTGACACAATTATGTTTGTGTTAGAGAAAAGGTATCCTGGTCTCAAACTTAAGTCCTCTTCATACTGTAGGGACCGTCTGTTGTTTATTTTTTATATCTTATACAATTTGAAAACACGCGAATATATACACATGTATAAATATGATATAAATTCTGGTTGATATATGAGTATATTTCATAACATAAACAGCCTTTAGGAACAAAGGTGGCCTCAAACTTTTTCTAGCATTGTAAATTTCATGTAATTCCAACTCACAAGTCAGTGTAACCACTAACTTCATATCAAATTCATCTCCTTTCACTTTCACTCAACGCCTTAAAAGTTCTTTTTATGAAAATAAAAGACGACGGAATTATACAATAAGAATATCTATAAGGAACAAACCCTTGTAAAGGGACATTTCTAAGTGGAAATTAAGATGCGAGAGAAGAGAAATGAAAATTTCCTTTCTCCTATGGCAAAGCGATCAGATCGTAGGGGCCGCGGGGGAGGGATATCGAAGGTCTCTCCGCCAAATGAATCGTTTGTCTTCATTGGAGTCTCGTCAGGCGTAAAATTTCATTGAAGGTCGATGTAAATCTCAGGGGGTCTCAATTCGACCCCCGAGTCTTTAACCCTTTTCTCTTCCGACGTGGGCGGGACTTCCAAGTGCTTTTGTCGTCAATTGGACAGAGACAAGAAGCACTTTCTCCTGTTCCATAAATTCATGATTAATTTTTCCCTCAGAGAGAGAGAGAGAGAGCGAGAGAGAAAAGCTTCTTGTTTTCAGACTTTGAATGGAAGCATTTACAAATTTTTATGGGTCCTCGTGGCAAGATTTACTGCTTTCCCATCGATCATCCGTTCAAATTATTTATATGTTTACTGCTGTCAAAATCTGTTGCCTTTTAAGTCAGAGAATGCTGACGGCTGTAAACTCTTTTTCTATGTTATAGGGATTGCAAATATATTATTGATCTAAGGAATTTAAATGATTAATTTTAAATTTAAATGTGGTCAGTCTCTTTTTAATGGGGGAAATCGTAAAATTAATAAAAACAAAATATAAATAATAAATAAAGTCACCAATCTTGAAAAACGATGAAGAAACTT
>JAHWFO010033718.1:158091-197926 GCA_023313115.1 Rhysida immarginata
AAGAAACTTCACTTTAGTTCCACTCGAACTTCACTGATTCGATTGTTGATTGTCAAAAATATTTCCCAGAAATCTAAATTCTGTGTCCGTCAAAAGATATGCTTAGCTCTAATTCTGACTTTCTGCTCCGACTTCAAATCTAACAGTTAATTACAAAATTATGATATAATTCTTATTGTATATAGTAAGCGTGTTAAGCTGTCTTGATTTTTATGCTCGTGTTCTTAAAATATAATCGATAATTGTAATTAGGATTCGGGAGATTACGATGACTTTACGACTCCGATTTCACACACTTGTAATTAGGTGTACTTTAATCTAGAGATAGGCCTAATTAAGATAACAACTATTTGAGCTCAGAAGTTAAAATAAATAGTGAACTTAACTTCTTCTCAAGATCCTTGAGTTACTTAACTTTTTCCGCAGTAAATATCGAAAAAACTAATTCTTTGTAATCCCTTCCCCATTAAATACAATTTTATTTTCAGTTGCTCTTGGAATTTTCAGTTATTATTAGCATTATTACTAGTTCTGCCCGCGGCTTCGTTCACGTAGAACTCAGTGCGGAGAAAGTCAGCACCAAAAAAGTTCAAAAACTGCAGCCAAAGGACAAAAACTAAGCAACAACAAAGAGTATCAAAACCGGAGTTACGGTTGCCACCTTCGTCAACAAAATTTCTCGTTCTAATCTAATTAATAATTTTTCAGACATATTAACATTTTCATTGAAATTTAATTTTTCTTTTAAATTAAACATTTCTTATTGTGCAAATGGACTTTTTTCAAAATCATGATGTCTTTTTACACAGGATGGCGTACTTTCCGAACCGTCCTGATTCGTCCCCCCCTTAATCCATGATAGTTGGAGGGCCAAGGATTTTGAGTTCTTTCTGAAATCGAAATCTTCAAAGTGACTTGCGAGTCCCGCAGTAACGGCTGCAATACCGGAGAATGGCTGTTTCAAACTGGAGTCCGGCGAAAAAAGACCAGTACAGGTGTCTCCAGCGAACATAGGAGAGGTGGCAACCCTTGTCGTAGAATTCTTTTATGTAATATTTTTTTAACGTCAAAAGGAAAAAAATTAACCATAGCGCGATTTAAAACAATCTAAAACACTCGTCGGACATCTTTTGGAAAGCTTTTGAACATCGCATGGTTCCAGTGTTTTGTGTTTTCCCCTGAGAATGGGACGTTTTCCCGACGAAAAAGTAGCCTAAATGTTGACCCAAACAATAACTTATAACTAAGTTAAAGGCTATAACCATCACGTACTTCATTTGTACTTGGCTCATTCTGGTAGCATTTCTGGAGTCCTGAGAAAGATTTCACCTCTTTCTGGAATTCTGAAAGACATATTTAGAAGGCATATCTCTTATCTGGCGACATCTGTTGGCAAGTTTAAAGTTTAACTACTGCTGCGCGAATTTAAAAACTCATAGGACATCTGTTGGCAAGTTTAACTACCATTCAATCGCGCCGTTTTGGAATTTTCCCCGAGACATTTCTAGGCAGTTAAAAGTATCCTAGTTGAAGACTAGACTGTAAGCTAAAACCGTACTAAGTTTCATCAAAATCCGTCCGGTAGTTTTTGCGTGATGCGCAAACAACCACCGGCAACTTACAGTTTTATTATATGTATAGATTTTTATTAGAAGCATCCCAAAGGGATAAAATGTGGGCAAAGTACATTGAGTGGCCAGTTTATTAGGAACACCCATGACTATGCAAATCCGTTGACACGGCAATTATTACGTATCAGTTGATCACGTGACAGTCGATACCAATATAAAGTGAGAACACACTTGTCAACTGCAAGTGCTTTGACCGGCAACATGGGGAAAACAAAGGATCTGAGAGACTTCGAGCATTTCCCGAACAACCATTTCAAGGGTTTACCAGGACTGGTTAAACAACCAAAAAACAACCAGCCAGAGACAAGCCTGTGGTCGCAAACGACTCGCTGATCCAAGGGGTGCTTGTTCGTGCAAATAGAATGTCACGACTCGTCAACCAACCGTGCAGTACAACACTGGACCGCAAATTACGCCGTACATTAGCATGGATGGGGTACAACAGCCGACGGCCAGTCCGGGTACCTCTGATCTCCACCCAAAACCGGAAAAAATGTCTCCAATTTGCCCGTGATCACCAACACTGGTCCGTTGACGGCTGGAAGACGGTCTTCTGCTCGGGTGAAACCCGTTTCCTATTGCACCATGCAGATGGCCGACGCAGAATTTGGAGACAAACAGCACGAAGCGATGGACGTCTCCTGTCAGGTTTCCACTGTTCAGGCCGGTGAAGGCTCTGTAATTATCTGGGGAATGTTTTCCTGGCATACTCTTGGTTCGCTGATACCTGTAGGACAACGCCTTAAAGGTCAGTGCTACCTAAACATTGTTGCCTCTGTGTTTCCCCCATCGGGAGTACACTTCCAGCAGGACAATGCTAAGTGTCACAAGGGTAGAATCATCATGGAATATGAATTCGACATACTCCTCTGGCCACCATAGTCCCCGGATTTGAGCCCAATCGAACATCTTGGGATGAGCTGGAACGGGTTATTCGAGGCATGGGTCCACTACCGTCCAATAAGCATCAACTGGGAGTAGATTTTGCATCCGCATGGACAAACATCACAGAACAATGCTTCCAGCGGCTGATTGAGTCAATGCCACGGCGAATTCGTGCTGTTGTAGCTGCTAGGGGTGGCGCAAGACAGTATTAGGGGGGGGGGAGGTGTTCCTAAGAAATCGGCCACTCAGTGTATGTTGCTTGATTTGGTGCAAAGAAATTGCCCTTCAAATTTTGTAAGTTTTTTCTAAGAAGATGTAGAACGTTTGATTGGATCAGTTGCGAAGAAGTTTAAAGGATATAACAGAGAAATTTAATAACGTTGGGCAGTATGTTCTGAGTTATTCAAAGCTTTCGGAAAAGGGGTTCATGATCGCCGTGTATATCAACAATGCTGAGAAGTGATTCAATCATGTCAAGTTTGTGTAAAATGGATGCCCTACTGACTCTATAAAAAAAAGATATTATTGCATAGCAGTCAATAGAGCTCTTAGAGATACTTTATATTAATGACAACGTGAAATAAGCGGGAAGAGTAACAGGCAAGGAAATAAAGTTTATATCTTTCTGGAGTAATTTGAGGGTAATTATGTGAATAAGTAAATCGATGAAATAGGTCAGAGGTCCGAATCCCAGCTCTTCTTCCTAACCCTCTCTCCCAGTTCTTTTCCGTCCGCTTCAGAGAGTGGCAAGGCCCTTGCTCGAATGAAAAGAGATCAAGAAAGATTCTGTCGCCCAATAGATATTGATCCTAAAGACAACGTTAGGAGATGAAGGGCTACATAAAATGGAGCACAAACAAATCCTCCGAAGAGAAGGCGGGCGGTGAGGGTTGTGGAGGTGGGACGTTGAAAGAAATCGATCAGTCGCTGTTACCCCTCCTTCTCTCCTCTTCTGGTTGGTGGGATGAAATTTCAATGTCCATGGCTTCCACAACTAAGTAACTCTTGCCAAGAGGGATTTTTGTTAAAGGAGTATCGCTGGCAGCTAGACATTCCATCTTATTTTTTTTACCTTCTAAGTTTTCGTCCTTTGCCTTTGGCGCATTGAAACCCAGGAAGGAAGTTTCATTTGCTTTAGATATGTAAACTGAGAGAAACTTTGAAAAACAAACAAGAAGCATCACTGATCTTTGGGGATGTATGTGGGTTTTCGACAGAGGCAATAAAATTATAAGGTCACATCTATTTAACATAAAGCTATCATATTTCACATTCTACAAATTCAGGTTCAGTCATGATATTTTAAAAAGATACCTTGTTAAAAAAAACATGCAGTTTAGTTTAATTTATATGGTAATACTTACTCTCTTATTTTTTTGCTTAGGTTTCTTGTAGACAGCGACCGGTTAACCTCCGGCAACGACACCATGACCGTGACTCTCTACCAGGTGTCCGAGGCGGAGTTCTTGTCGTGTGATTCGTCGCATGCCAGAGCCATCTCGGAGGGGTTCTCCTCTTATACTATCTACGCTGAAGATTTCTTCCAAATTGGTGGCAATTATATAATTGGTAAGTGCGGTAGAAGTTCATGTCGTAATTTTTAAAGCTACTTATCTATCAAGACGAGAGGAACGCGTTGGTTTCATAATATCCCTCTCACTGCTCACAGTATTATTCAAGCAATTATAGGGTCTCCCACAAAGAACTACCTGATTTTAAGAGTAAATATCTCTAAAACGGACATCGATAGAATAATGAAACAAGTGGTATGTTTATTTCGAAAGCCGTGAAAATCTTCCACGGAAGTTTCAAATTTAGTTACAAATTAGTTGCAAACGTTGCCGACAGATGGCGCTGTGCGCTGTAGTCGCAGGCAAGGCCGCTCTATATAGGTCATGACAAGGTATCCCATCATGCATTAGTTTGAAGCAAAATGGCGGATCGATCTATCAAACTAAACAATCGAAAACTAATATCTGTGCTATCAGAACGATTTATAGCTGAGCAATCGGTCATTTTAAAGGAATTTATATTTTTAAATAGCAAATTTCTCAAGTCAGATTTCTTGAGATTGAAGCAAAATGGCGGCCTTGTCAGGAGGATTCGGCGAAATAGGCTATAACTGCCCTTGTAAGCAGCCATTGTAATTACATCACAATAAATTCAAAATATGCATCTTTCGAGCATAGAGATAGCGCAAATGAAGAACGTTTTGGTATGTTTCCTTGTGTTCTGCGGACTGATCTTTTAGAACTGCGCGTAATTCTTCCACGACCGTCCGGCGATGCCCGCTAATTCATCTATAATACTATGGAATCATGTAAATTTCTCGTACAGCGATTCTACTATATTCGGATGTGGATCGTTCTTCAGAGCGGGTGAGTCCAATGGCGGGCATCGTTAAAATGCCATCACGGTCCGCAAAACACAAGTACCAATAACAAATTCCTAACCTCGCACATTGTCATGTACTTTTATTGTGTTCAAGACAGAGTAATGAAGAGATGATGGGTGAATTGAAAATAATTTAATTAGAATCTTTAAATAAATTGAAATGAAAACATTAGATAACTGATAGTTATAAATAAGAACAATTGAATTGCAGCATCTCAGTCCAGTTCATATGCAATTTCTCCACTTACGTGGTTTAATTCCAAATGGGGCTCGGAGTTAGTTCCAGGACAATGTAAGCTGTCATCGACTGAGGAGCTGATTGAGGATGAGGCAGAAGTATCAATTGGAGTATAGGACTTGGTCACAGCTGGATTAGGTACCGCTGACTCGGAGAGCGGCGACCTATCTAGGTTTGTCAACCGGGAAACATTAATTAATATCTTTCCACGAGAGAGTAAATATGCATTATCCTTATTAAACGAATTAATTAATTTAAGATTAGCCCTAAAACTAGGTACCACTGAGGTTTACCCTCGGGTCCAAGCAGACATTCAACAGGGTGCCCCGCGAGGATACCAGTTAGAGAGGCAGGGGATATACGATCTCGATGCTTTCGACCTCCCACGGGAATTTGCGAAATGTTCTCGTTCCGGGACGTTGAGCACTGAACGTTGCCGAAACAGATGGGGCAAGGGGTTGCGATCCATCTTTACTAGATGGGTCTGCCGAAGGTCCCCTTGCGGCTACCTCGTCGAGTCCCTTGGGGGGGGGGGTTCTAGAAATTAAGGCGTCGACTACTTAGGTCATTTTGCGCCTTTTACACAAGTTATATCTGTACGCAACCCGGAACAAACACAAACATGCCCATGGCGGGATTCGAACCCATTGCCAGGCGGACTCGAGAACTAGAAAGCCTACGCCCTAGCCCTCTCGGCTACCTGGCCGGCGAGTCCCTTGGGCTTGGCGTAGAGGGTCTGAATAAATCCTTGTACCTCCGGCGACGAAATAGGGTTGTGACCCCGTTGCAGGCCTTGTTCGGTCAGGGCAGTGGCTCCAAGTGTGAGTTCGGAAGTGCTGTCTGATTGACGAGAGATAACAGGCATATTTAAAGTCTCATTGGATATTTAAAGTCTCGCTTAGGTCCTGATTGTTCTGGGACGCTTTGGTGGGTGCTTTCACCGTTTTCGTGCGAGCTTGAACGGGGGCACTCCTGGGCAGCGGTGTCTATGAGTGGTTGGCTCCACGTTGCTTCAGTCGAAACGTCAATATTGGAAACTGCTTATACTAGGCGCTTGTCGGGGCTTCTGGTTTCCAACAGTCGAGCCGTTACTTTGACTTAGCCGTGTTACTTTGACTTAGTAATTTCGGAGGTAGGTACCTTGACTTAGTTCGCGATGGGACCGTTTGCTTCCCTTTTCCTCTTCGGGGATTGTCTTCTCGAACTTGGCGCGGAATTACGATTCCTCTCCATCTGCTTCACCTTCAATGGTCCGCTTCATGGTCATGGCGATGCTCGTCCATTGCTTTCTCCTTTTCTCTCGGGTAAAGACAGGGCACTTTCTCATTTCCCGCTCTCTTCCTCCTCCTTTTTTCCAGCTCGGAGGATTCTGAGGCGCACCTGCGCACTGCCTTCGCCAATCGCCTTTCTTTCCTGCTTTCTCTCTTTTTTCCGCGGGTCCACTTCTGCCAGGGGAGTTCCACCTTCGTGTCGCTGATTCCTTTTGTTGGATCCATATTGAACTCTCGGAATCGTGACTTCTATTAAAATCTTCTTTTCCAAGGATTTGACACACATTAATCTCCTGCATTAAATTTTAATAACTGTCACCGTTTGCATCTATTCCATCAGAACACGCATGTTCTATGTTGACAATCCCCAAAATGCACTGAATGCGTTCGACGGCTGTTGAAGCGCGAGGTTCATAAAAATACAAGAAACCACCCAAGGAGTTCCGATAGGCAACATAAATCATGCGCATGAATACACTTAGCATAAGGAAGTGCATGCAATCAGCTTTCACAAATGTGATTGCTGCACCTAAGCCAAACATTTCGATAAGAGCTTATGATAGTTACTATATTGCTTAAATTAGTCCTGTATTTTCTATTTTATTCTTATTAGGCAATGCTAGACAGCATGGAGATTATCAAACATTTCGCCGAACAAGTCTGCCAGACTCTGGTGGTGTTTGAAATGCTGACTTTGAACTGTCAAAGAGTGTAAAAACATTTTTGGAGTGATATCTCTGTTTTAGTCGGATAAGCGTGTTTGGGTTTGGCGAACACCAGACTGTCACGAAAGTGTCAGTCAAAAGCAAGAGCTTTCCTCGCTGAAGAGATTCATGGGAGCTCTGAGGCTGGAAAACTAGAAACAACTGATGCATTTTTGCAGTGCCACAACCAAATAAGAAAAAAGTTTTGGGCGCATAAAAGCAGCTCCCACAGCTGGTTCTTGGCCAGTTCCACCACAGCTAGACCAAGATGAGCCACTGAGGAGAAGCAATCTGATAACAGAGGCGGAAGGAGTCTTCACATGGTACTGCGATGGACGAAATCCAATTGAAGAGTTGCGGGGCGAGGCGTGTAAGCAAGAACTTCGTTTGAATTCCATATTTGAATTTAAACGGAATCACTTAAATCTAAAGCATTTTACTATGCTTAAAGCAAATATCGTATTTCTAATAACCCAATCTTAGTATTAGAAAATACATAATAGACACTAAATCCGTAATGGAACTGCAAGAAGTAATCAAATTGCTACTAAGCATAGGATAAAGCTTTACTTCTAAGTGATTCCGTTTAATTTCAGATATGGAATTCAAACAAAGTTCTTGCTTACATGTCTCGCCCTTCAACTCTTCAATTGGATTCCGTCCGTTTTGGTATCATGTGAAGCTTCCTTCCACCTCAGTTATTGGGTTGCTTCTTCTTAATACGATGGCTGCTCAATAATGAATGAGACTTTATTAGCAGTAGCAATAATCTGTTTTAACGTTGTGAGACATCGCCATGTGGGGTGCATGCCTGCACAAGATCGAACGTGCTTTGTTCCTCAGTATTGCGTGTCAGCAATTGAAATACGAATAAGTTAATTTCCGCCTACAGTGAGAATGGAGCATAGTTTTATATGCTGCAAGAAACTTCTGGTAAAGCAAGTCTGCCAAGATCTACTATTTTTCGTTGGCTCAAACGTTGGCCGGCGATTAACGTCGAAGAAACACAGTTTCGGGGCACAACAACAGCAGTAACGGAAGTGGCGATTAACATTTCGGGCATCATAGTCAGAGAGGATCGTCGAATAAGCATCCGAGAACTTGCAGATATCGTATGGAAGTACTCACACAATTAGGACTGATCGTCTTCAAAGTCGGTGCCCCGGAACTGTGTTCCTTCGACGTTGATCGCGGGTCTCCTGAAACTGTTTGAACTAACGAATAATATAAAGAGAAAAATGCAGCATTTTACCACCCTTATTTTCAAAATGAAGGTTTAATTTTTTCACTTAGAAGAAACAATCATATTGGCGAAACAAAATTCTGACGTTACAAATTGCTCAACGCAAATAAAACTCTATAGAGATGCAGGAAAAATGAATCTATTAAAATATTTTTTGGGGGAAAAAAGTCCGAAATTGGAAAGAAAAAATTGCTAAAATGTGTTGTCATCAGGAACAAATCTGTATGCAAAATTTAAGAGCGAATGGAAAAGCGGAAGTGCTTCAAAATTCGACTGAACTGTTCCGTACATCTCACAAGATCCAAGAGCGAGTTAATATAAGGGTGGTAATAATAATAATAATAATAATAATAATAATAATAATAATAATAAGGGTGGTAAAAACAGTAGATCTTGGCAGACTTGTTTCACCATAAGCTTCTTTCAGCATATGATGAAGGTCTCCGATGGTTTTTTCTTTAAACAATAACAAAATCTGAAGGCACAATACTACTTCTCACGCGTAACGTCCATTCTCACTAACTGATACGTATTTCAATTGCTGCCACGCAGTACTAAGAAGCTAAACATGTTCGAACTTGTGCAGGAATGCACGCCGCATGGCGATCTCTCACAACGTTAAAACAGATTATTGCTACTGCTAATACTTTTTGAAGAAAAAATTCAGTCTCATTCATTATTGAACAGCCCTCGTAGCTCATCTTGGTCTGGCTGTGGTGAAACTGGCCAAAACCTTCTTCTGTTATTTGATTATGGCGCTTCAAAAATTCATCAATTGTTTTTAATTTTCCCGCCTCAGATCTCCCATGAGTCTGTTCGGCGGGAAAAGCTCTCGCTTTCGACTGACACTCTCGTGAATGCATTGTTTCAACCGTGAGGTTTGGTGGCGGGAGTCATAATGCAGGGGTGTTTTTCGTGGCATGGCTTGAGACCCTTGCATGTGGTTGCAAGCAATTTGAACTCCAAAGTCTATAAAGATACATGTATTTTAGACAATGGGTGCTTTCTACGCTGTGAGAATTTTTTAGTAACGAGGATTGTTACTTTCAGTACGATAATACACCATGTCATGCTTCGGCTTCCGTCAGGCTATGGCACATAGACATGAAAATCAATTGGCTTCCATGGCCCGCACAGAGCCGTGACTTCAACCCAATCGAAGATTTATGAGACGAGAGAAAGCCGACACGGGTATATTCTTGCAGCATGAACGGATCCAAATGATGGAAACTGTTTGTTGGAACCTTGTTAGAACCTTGTAAATAAAATTAAATATCGCTTTTCCAGAATATCACTTTTCATAATAAATCTAATTAATGTCTAGGCATTATCATTCCTTGAAAATATAATTGCTAATTAATTAATCCCTGTTTTAATTAAGCTTTCAAAGCAGGAGAAATAAATTTCCTGGAGGTCTCTATCTTCTAGTTTTCCTTTCTAAATATAGTACTACTTTCTCTGCTTTTCTCCTCCTCCTTCTCCTTGAGGCAAAAGTTTTTCTTTGCTCGAAATCTCATTAACCGGAGTCGGCACTTGATTGGCGAACGCCATGTCAGATGGGAGAAAGTACAATGTATAGAGAGAAAGAAGAAAAAGAACAAGTGGGCGTTGGGTATTTTTTCTCCTTCTTTCCTTTAATAGGAACTCGCATTTTCTGTCTGACTTATCTCTCCCCCGTCCTATCCTTCTTTTCTTGAATGTCCTCCTTTCTTTGACTCCACTTGAATTTGGAGGAGGATGTTGTCTGATGTGATACAGGTAGGAATAAAATAAGGGAAAAGAAAATTAGATAGGCGAAAGTTCTTTTTTCGGATGGTAATTTATTACGACATAAATTAAGGCACTGTCGTGATGCTGGCAGATCCATAAGCGATTTCATTTATTGAGATTGGAGGAAAGTGAAAAGCGGTTGAATGCAACTTTCTAGTATGACGTTTCGCTGCCGTAAAATTTAATGGCAATTCTGCGGTAACTGGAAGCGTAAGATGTCAACATGTTCTCTTTGCTTGTTAATAAATGCGCAGGCAAATATTGATATAAATGAGTTAAAGCTAATGCTGTAAAATAAAAATGGTTTAAAGCGAAACTTATTTAATAAACTCGGAAAGTAATGAGTTTTCTGCCGGATCTGGATTTTTCCTTTGAAATATTTTGTAGCAGTATTGAGCTTAATTAGAAATAGAATAAACATGGTTTCTTTAACAAGACTCTTTTCGAGTTTAATGTTGTTGGATTTGATATTACATCGATTCGATTACATTGTCATCGTTAATTGTCTTTTCCATCATAACGCCTCAATAGAAATGAAACACATAACCATCTTTTAATTTGATGAGTGATTAATACTAAATCAAAACTTACACATGCTAATGTAATAGCATCTGCGTTGTATTAGCATTGTGAAATATAAATTTTAAAATCTTCTGTATAAATAAAGAAGAATGTTTTTGGGTGGGTTTATGGGTTTGTTTTTTTATACAAAATCTACAGTTTTATTCCGATTTTGATAAAATTTTGCATACTTGACCTTCAAAGCATGAGGAAGCGATTTTGGTGAGATAAGGTCTGTCCCAAAAATATAGAGACTACAGAAAATATCAGTTAAAAAAAAAACAAATACCGACACGAATAAATTAATATTTTATTGTGAAACTTTATTCATTCTTACATAATTTAAGGAATGAAATTGTTTCAGAAACGTATTTTAAACAATGGGACAAAATAAAAACAAAAAAATAACATTTTGCACTGTCCCAAAAATATAGAGACTTCAGGAAGAAAATGAAAATTACAGAAAATTGAATCTAAATAAAGTTTCCATTTTGTCTTATAACCTTAAAGACACGATTTGGCATTGATAAGATTAGTGACTGCAAGGTCTGAGGGTCCATTTCGTACCAACAATCTTCAATCGCACTTTGCACTTCAGTAACAGTAGAGTATTGGTGATTGTTGGCATAAACTTTGCGTGTCATGATTCCCCAGAGATTCTCTATAGGGTTAAGGTCCGGAGATCGGGCTGGCCACTTCGTCACATTAATATTTTTGCCCTGAAACCAGTTCCTGGTCGATGCTGAAGTGTGAATGGTGGCATTGTCCTGTTGGAAAACAGCATTTTCCCCACCCATAATTCCCAAAAATGGGACGAGATGTTCCTGAAGAGTGTCCTGGTAACACACACTGTTTTGCCGGCCTTACAATATGCCAAAACTACTGGTACCATTGAAGGAAAAGGCACCCCAAACCATCAGTGATCCACCACCTGCCTGCCTACTGAAAAATGTGCGTGGTTCGTGGCGCAGATCATGCCAGTAGAAGTTATTACCATCTGGCCCATCTAGATTCCACTTCTTCTCATCTGAAAATATCGTTTGGAGCCACTCATCTTGCCAATGCATGTGGCTCTTGGCCCACCCCAATCTTGCATTAACATGTGCTGGAGAGAGAGGTGGCTTCTTTGCCATTCGACGATAAAGAATGTTTCCATTGGTTTGTAGGCGCCGGTGAACAGTAGATTTTGAAATTTCATTAGAAAGTTGGCAGCCAATTTGACGAACACTCATGTTTTCACGTGTAGCCAGACATGCAATTCGATGGTCAGTACGCTTAGTTGTGCATTTGGGACGACCGGGCCTCTTCTTTTTCGTGTCATCTTGTTTACCATGGGCTATTATCTTGCATACAGCTGCTTTTGAACGTCCAAGTTCAGCACAAATTTCTTTAATAGTCTTATTTTGTGCCTTCAGCCTCCACATCTCACATTTCTCATCCAACGTTATTTCTTTTGCTCGAGGCATTTTTTTTCCAAGATTTCCAAGTTGCTTTACTCACTGATGAGTCATTTATTTAAAATTAACCCACGTAAAATTGTTAAATTTTTTGGTTGTAGTTGAAGTCTCTATATTTTTGGGACTATGTTATTTTTTTGTTTTTATTTTGTCCCATTGTTTAAAATACGTTTCTGAAACAATTTCATTCCTTAAATTATGTAAGAATGAATAAAGTTTCACAATAAAATATTAATTTATTCGTGTCGGTATTTGTTTTTCTTTTAACTGATATTTTCTGTAGTCTCTATATTTTTGGGACAGACCTTAGTAGAAAAACGCATAATGAAAAGCTTGCGATTTTGGCTAGATAGCATAAGAGTATAGAAGGAGATGAAGCCAGAAACTGTGGACACAGATTAACAAGAACAGGAAACCACTATTCCACATAAGAGGTTTATTGCAACGTATGCGCATTTCGGCAGCCAAGCTGCCTTCCTCAGCGTATACAAGAACTTGATCAGACCAGAGAAGTTCTGTTCTGATAAAATAGAAGAATTACAGAGTCACTTATACGAGGTCTGTTCAAAAAATACGTAGACTGTTTGAATTACGCGGGCCCTGTTGGTCCCAATCAAAATCGCTTGGTGTCGCCATCTTCTGACAGATCCGCTGATTACAAGGCAGTTTTTTGATTGCAAATATCAGTATTGGTTGATTAGCTACGCGGTTGTTTGTGAAGTGTGTTTTTTTTCGTTTGGCGGATTTTTAGAATGAGTGACTTGAACGAGCAAAGAGTTGCTATGAAATTTTGTGTTAAACTCGGAAAAACTGCCACTGGACGAGTGGAAAAGGCCAGAAATGTGGACGAGATGTGACTGGTTGTTTCATCACGACAACGCTCCAGCCCATTCAGCCCTCAGAACTCGAGAGTTTTTAGCCAAACACTCGATCACTGTTCTTCCTCACCCATCCTACTCACCTGACCTCGCTCCTTGTGACTTCTTCTTGTTTCCCAAACTCAAAAGACCTTTGAAAGGAAGGAGATTTGAGACGATTCCCGACATAAAGGCAAATGCGACGAAGGCGCTGAAGGACATCACAAAAGAAGCGTTCCAGGACTGTTTCCAAAAGTGGAAACACCGTTGGGATAAGTGTGTGCGTCGGGGAGGAGAGTACTTTGAAGGGGACCCAGATGTGTAACTTTTGAATAAAGTATATTTTGTTTTATGACGTCAGTCTACGTATTTTTTGAACAGACCTCGTATAGTAAAAGAGAGCTAGTTACAATCCAATTACAGAAATAAATGCAAGTTTAAAATACATAAATTGAAACTACAGGTAGACGATGATCAACCAATCAGGAGTCGTTGTTGTCCATGGTACGTTTATTCTTTCCATAGGTCAGTTTGGGAATATGTAAAAGTTTTGCCAAGTCTCTCAATTGTGTCACGTCCATGGGGCCCAAGTCGCTGTTTAGTAAATTAGAAGGTTCTTCACTGGTGATGGCATACGACTCCAGGAAATTTAACAGTTTCGGGTCACTTGTGCTGTAGATAATTTCAAAGTCTTCAGGATTATAGTCATGTTGGCAATCTAGGATATGGTCAGCGAATCTCGATACTGCAAAATTTCCTTTCCTGATACATGCCAAATGTTCACCAATTCTTGTCTTGATTGCTCTCCGTGATTGCCCGTAGTAAACCGCATTACATTTGGCACATGGTAATTTGTAGACTCCTGGTCTATTTTCCTGCGGAATTATATCCTTTGGGTTCTTTATCTGTTTTTTAGTTGTGTTGGAACTCCTATTGACTATAGTAAGGCCAAATTCTCTTGCGATCCTCCTCATGCCCATATTTAGTTGTTGATTGTAGGGCAAGGCTAACACTCTTCCTGGGATAAGTGACGCTGTAATTCTTCTACTTTATCAGAACAGAACTTCTCTGGTCTGATCAAGTTCTTGTATACGCTGAGGAAGGCAGCTTGGCTGCCGAAATGCGCATACGTTGCAATAAACCTCTGATGTGGAATAGTGGTTTCCTGTTGTTCTTGTTAGATAGCATAAATTAACTTTTTTATATAAAACTGTGCTCAGCATATCATCACCCTTGCGAAGAGTCTCCCCTTGTGAACCTTTATCATGGGTTCGGATATACAGTAAAAAAATAGCGCTTATCATACAATTAACACGTTATTCAAGAAACCAGGCATAAAAGCAAAATTGTCACAGCAGCTGTAAAAGCACAACGATTAAACAACACCACCTCATTGAGAATTGTTATTATTTTTAGCAAAGGTTAGAGGGCCTACAGGGAAGCTTCATGGGCAAAGTGCATCTCTTGAAATAAAATAATGGAACCAACCTGTTTACAGGTGCAGCAATTCCAGTCCTGGGATAAGCGCTAAGCTCCACATAATATGATGAGCTAATAGGCTTCCCTTTGCAGCTCAAAAACAGACCCTCTAACTCAGGGCAGCAATACTGGCGTCAGCATTTCATTTAACTACAGAGTGTATCTAAACTCCTGTCAAAAGCTTCTGGTAGCGATTCCCCACAGCGAGATGAAAACAAAAGTTCATATAAACATGGTTCGGATAACTAACCGTTTATGAGATTTCGGAGTTAAAAGAGAAATTTCAGTAGCTGGTTTAGTACTCTGTGGATCGCAGGTGACATGCAGAGAAGCCACAACAAATGTTCAAAATGACGACTGTGGGACGCAACACACGCATTGAGGCGTACCTGTTTCACCCCCCTGAATGGTTGTTTAGGCACACGTGAAGTTCTTAGCAGGCGCACCTGTTAATAACCAATAAATGGGAGGTTATTTCAAGAATTTGTAGTAGCTTTTCTGCATGTCAACAGCCATCCACAGAGCAGAAAAAAAGGATGGAGATGCCAAAGCATGCCACTAACTACAGAGGAGAGAACAGAGTCGATAAGGGCACGGGGAGGGAGGAGTGCAAGGGCTGTAGCAGCGGAATTCAATGAACGGCACCTGTGATCGACAACCTGTGTCCCATGTTAGGGTTGCCCGGCTCTTCAAGAACTTCATGGATATCGGATCCGTAGCAGACAAACCCACGACTGAAACAGATGAAAACACAACCGTAGCACAGGAGGGGGGGGGGGTCTCACGTAGACCATGTGGGTTACCATATGTAACCAGTGAGAATCGCCATATAGAATAATGCGTGTAACTGTTGAACGAATTAAGATATGAACAAACTGACTACACCATTGTTATCCTTGAGAAATTCTAGCCCGAAATCATGCTCCCATGATCCCCTTCCCATTTAAAACCCTACGATGCATCCAAGATGGCGATTTTCAATATGGCACCATAAAACTTCCCCCTAGGCTTAATATGTCCCCACATGGTGGTTGTCCGTCAATTTGCCTATCAGATTCGTAAAGTAATTTTTTTTTTTCATTAATGTTTTGTGCAAAATTTCAGTATGTGATATTATAATTTGTTCATGAGTGTTTTAGTAGAGATAAGTTTTGTTGTAACTGGCGAAAGCGCAAAAAAAAAAAAAACTGACTTAACTTCATACTTGATGTAAAGCTGAAGTTGATACAACTTTATAATAAGAAACACTTTTCTTGATACTAGAAAACAAATAATGCGCTTTATTTTTTCCAGGTGAAACAAATGTTGATTCCTTCCATTGCCAATCGGGGCTCCGTATCAACATCACAGTACGTCACTACAGTTGCAGTAAAAAGAAGGAAGGCCTTCCTTGCGGCGGCCGAGGGCTCTGCATGGCCAATCTAAACGAGGTATGTAATGTTTAAATTAACATCAAATACGAGGGTTGGTCGAAAAGTAATGCCTCCATGGCCTTAACTTCTTTATTTGTATCTGATTACATTCGTCCTCTATGTAATGAATTATTAACTTTTCGACATAGTCCCCATCCCTTTCCACGCATTGCGCCAAGCGAGACTAGTCGGGTGAACCCGTCGGAGAGGAATTCCGGGGATGTTGTTGACACAAGGATTGAATGGGCATCTTTGGACCCTCTTCTGCAGCACGTTAACGCCTGCCCGCACACGATTTCCACGTACGAGACACGTTGTAGCGCCTACAGATCAAAGATGAAAAACTGCAGTTCAAAAATGAAAGACTTTCCACTTTCCGACTTTGATCATTTCCCAAAGAAGAAAGAGCTCCTTAAGGGACATGCGTTCTGACGACGAGGTGAAAGATGCCGTCAATCCTCGTGTCGACAACAACCCCGACTAGTCACGCGTTGGCGCAATGCGTGGAAACGGTTGGGGAATATGTCAAAAGTGACAAATGTAAGTATCAGTACAATTAGAATTTTGAAAATCGGTTAACAAATAAAAGGTTACAGCCATAGAGGCATTAACCAACCCTCGTGATTTTCTAAACATTTTTTTCTATTGCATAATTATAAGATCACCTACCAACTCCCTTCATACGGAAATTGTAAATGTCTAAAATTTATGTAAATGAGTCCACATGATTTGTATTTAATTTCTAAAGCATATTGGTTGTTATCAAACACCGTGACAAATATTCAACCCAGAGCGAATTACATCAAATTGAATGTTACTTTACTGTTGGGAAGTCAGTGAGGGAAATTGCTTGCTTAATTGGACACTAAAAAACTGTAATCCACAAACTACTTGTGAAATCAAATTTAGGTAGACTTTCAATTTCTTTTGTACGAGGGTGGGCTGAAAAGTAATGCCTCCATGGCTGTAACCTTTTTATTTTTTAACCGATTTTCAAAATTCTTTTTGTATCTGATACTCACATTTCTCCTCTATGTAATGCACTATTCACTTTTTGACATAGTCCCCATCCCTTTCCACGCATTGTACCAACGCGTGACTAGTCGGGTGAACCCGTCGGAGAGGAATTCCGGGGTTGTTGTCGACACCAAAACCGAACGGCAGGTTTCACCTCGTCGTCAGAACGCAACTCATGCCCCTTAAGGTGCTCTTTCCTCTTTGGAAAGTGGTGAAAGTCGCAAGGTGCAAAGTCTTTCATTTTTGAACTGCAGTTTTTCATCTTTGAACTGTAGGCGCTGCAACCCCCTCTGATGTGTGGCGATCGTGTGCGGACGGGCGTTATCGTGCTGCAGAAGAAGATCCAAAGCTGCCATTCAATCCTCGTGTCGACGACAACCCCGGAATTCCTCTCCGACGGGCTCACCCGACTAGTCACGCGTTGGTACGATGCGTGGACAGGGATGGGGACTATGTCGAAAAGTGAATAGTGCATTACATAGAGGAGAAATGTGAGTATCAAATACAAAAAGAATTTTGAAAATCGGTGAAAAAATAAAAAAGTTACAGCTATGGAGGCATTACTTTTCAGCCCACTCTCGTAATATCTATTGTCAAATATAAGATAATAACATCTCCAAGATTTCGAAAGACAATTGAAAAGGGAAGGAAAAATTCCGCGACCTGGATTCGACCCAAAGACCATGCCTATCGCTGGCACTGCTCTTACCAACTGAGCTACCACGGACATGAACCGCTTTGGTAAGAGCAGTGCCAGCAATAGGCATGGTCCCTGGTTCGAATCCAGGTATTTTTCCTTCCCTTTTCAATTGTCTTTCGAATATCTATTGTAGTAAAGATTTTAAATAAAAATTGCTGCAGAGAATAAAAAGTTCAGGTGACCTTTCAGTGCCGTCCCCTCTTCTTTTTCGTCGGCTGAAGACGCGATCATATCTCATACTTCAAGCTGGCGCCAACAATGCTTAAATGTGCAGCAATAAAGCTCGTATTCATTTATCAACAATAATCATCCCTCGGCAAAACCACAGTCTAAATTATAAGCAGTCGCCTCACTCTTACAGTCCTGGTTAGAATTATAAACTCACCGAGCATTTGCATGTAATCGACATGGAAAGACATGGGAACAGCAAAGCCTGTCATCGGCAGATGTCACTCAAACTTGCGTAGGCATGGGCTACACAAAAGGTCGACTACACATGCACAGATGCAGCTGCCGCCAACAACAGGAACAGGTGTTTTGATTATGTAGAATTAAATAATAATTTTTTTTTAATTTATCAAAAAGTATACTTCAATTTAACTTTAGAATACAGGGTGTACATAAATGAATATCCCAACTTTGCAGTGCTATTAAAAGAAAACAAAAACATTACACGGTTATAAGACATCAATCTGTGCGAGTTATAAAAACATCGCAGGACAGCGAGGAGGCCATTGATGAAGAGCAAGGTACTAGGGTGCTCGGCGACCAATCCACGAAGTGCCAACGGGATGGTGCACCATCCTGCAATAGAATGTTATCACCAGATTCTTGTTCTAACTGTGGCAACAACCAAATCTGTAGCATATCCAAAGTTGGGATATTCATTTATATCGTTCGTTCGTGTTTGCGGAGGGGCTCACATTGAACTGACAAATGTGTTGAATTTAACTTACAACTATTATGTTTGATTTCCGATGAACAACAAGGTTATATTTTTTTTGCTTTCTTTTAATAGCCCTGCAAAGTTGGGATATACATTTATGTACAGGGTGCTGCAAATAAATACAGGGCAGTATTGACGGGTAGCCTATCCGCTCATAATCATATGTCGACCATTGTTAATCAAATTCAGGGCTTATTATTGGTAGAAATATGATTAACAATGGTCGAAATACGATGATGCAACAATGTATGAGTAGCTACGCTACCAACACCACCTCTACCAACGCCTCCTAAAGATAAGGTCTGAGCGCGAAAACGTCAGACATTGTTGCATCATCATCCGAAAATACGTTTAATCGCATTTCAGGGCTTATTATTGGTAGAAATGCGATTAAACAAATCTTCGGATGATGATGTAACAATATATGACGTTTTCGCGCTCAGGCCTTATCTTTAGGAGGCGTTGCCTCTACTCAAAGTCTGGGCGCGAAAATTTCATACATTGTTACAACATCATACCTAGTCATAATTTAAGGCTTATTATTAGTAGAAATCACGGTCTATAGATATTCATGGTCATCGAGCTCCATTGTTAAAATGAAGCTAAAGTTTCTAGCTCCCAATAGGGTGGGAACTCTATTGAAAAGTGGCGCTGCATGTACATTCGGCCCAAAAACGCCTGCAGCGCCGCCCTATCGACAGACAGAAAATTTACTTTCATTTTCAGTTTCAATGAAAAACCTCTATCGCAGGTCGTGGTCGGCCCTGATTCGTTCTATGCGGCACCTGGCGCGATCTGTTTTCTTTAGCTTCTTGAAACAATGGAAAATGGCCGAAGCTCGATGACCATGAATATCTATAGACCGTGGTAGAAATGCGATTAAAGGTGACTACGAGGCCTACGAGATAACAAGGCCATGAAGCAGAAAAATTACAGGACCATCGGGGTGCTAGCAACAATCCAACCTCATTGTTTCCATCGTGGCCTGGTTGTCTCGCCGATGCTCGTCTCTCGGTGGAGTTCAGCAACCTTAGGCACGGCTAGTTTCTGGGCGACAGCCAGTGGATATCCATCTTCCCCCGTGTTTTGGAGGGCACGTTAAGCCGTCGGTCCCGGCTGCTACTGTCATCCTGTAGCAGTCGTTATTGCGGATAGTACAATAGACTCAGAGAGTCGCAATGCTTGGTTTCTTGATAAGCACTTCGGTTTCTTGTTAACCACCCAATACGTGGTAACCACCCAATACAGTTCAGTTAGTCAGTTGGTTCCATCTTGGATGTTAATAATCAGTCTTTTTCCGCTTGTTGGTAACAATGAAGGTTGGATTGTTGCTAGCACCCCAATGGTCAGGTGACTTTTTCGCTTCCAGGCCTTGTTATCTCGTTGGCCTCGAGATGACTACCTATGACGTTTTAACAATGTATGACGTTTCCGCGCTCAGGCTTTCTCTTTAGGTGATGTTGACGCTACCCGCCAGTACTGCCCTGTATTTATTTGCAGCACCCTGTATACACCATTACCTTCAAGGCTGAGTTGATCAACCATTACCTTCTAATAACCATGGTAACAGAATAGTACCGGCTTATTACGATAGCGGTTAAGTTGATTTTCCACATAAAACCAACACCACCTAGACAGAAGGCCTGATAACGGAAACGCCACACACTGTTACATCATCATTAGTCGACCATTGTTAATCCTATTTCTACCAATAATAAGGCCTAAATTTGGTCGGCCAATGATGATGTAACAATGTATGACGTTTCCGTTATCAGGGTGTTGATATTACGCGCTTTTAGGTAAGTTTTACATATAATTTATCCCGCATATTACGCTTATCCAATCCTGGGCGTTTCCATGTTCCCATCTTTAATGTGCCAACTTTGAGTTCTTTGTTTTAATTCATTATATCCATCATTGCACATCATAAATGTTGCCAAAATTAACGGTAAAGCACTCTCACTAGATTCTTGATTCAAGTAGGATATGATATATTTACGTTTATAACGATAAGATACGTGTTTAAATTATAATTATACAAGTTTTAATTATGTATAACAAGGATTCTATGGTATAGAATATTACAAACATGAAAGTGTAATATGTGTTTTGCATGTTTTAGATCTTCCTGCCTAAGACGTTTTCCCCCTTAATACGTTATTTTCGTACGGTCCCTACAAATTCGTATTAAGCGGGTTCTACTGTGCTAATTGTTTGGTTCAGCAATTCGTATTACAGTCGTTGGCATTCCACAAGCCGGGAAACTCCACAAGTCAGGAAATCCCACAAGTCGGCAAGAACCCTGAAATCGAGGTTGCTGACTTGTGGAGAGACGATTGTATTGAATTTGCACCCTGAATATACGTTCCAGTGAACCGATTTGAAAATTTTCTTCCTTTTAGAATGCATTGCCATCGGTACTGAGTATGTGTATTAAGTTTCAGCTCTCTAGCTTGTTGGAAAGTTGGTTTAATATTGATTGCAGGTTGCTGAGTTATTTGAAAGTGTGGAAAAAAAGGACTAACACATCTACATGACCCAGCTATGTATGAGCCTTGGTCATAGTATCGTTTGGAGAACCTTAAATTCATCATCAATAACAGCATAAATGGTCAGCGAACCAAGTTGAACGAACCAAAATTGAATGAAATGCACAAGCAAGCCAGATTCAATGGTATTGGAAGGAGAAAAGGCATTCTGCTGTTCCCTCGGATAAACAAAAAATTAATTTAGATGATCCAGAGTGATATAAATGTTAGAAAAGGACCAGCTGAAAGATTCAGTCACCAGTGTTCAGGGGTATGTTTGCATATGGAAGAAAAGCTAGTCTATAAATTGTCAACTCAAAAATAAACTCTATAAAGTATCAATCCCTGTATGTACATTTCGAGGACTACGTCCTCTTCGTCAGCGTGATAACGCAGAAACTGACCCCTCGCAACGAGCGCAGAGAAAGTAAGACAGAGAGCCGCCGCAGGGTCACCAGTCCACAAAAGGAGCCGTTCAAAGAGAGAGGGGAAGGGTTGTAAACGAGAAGAAGAGAGGCAAAACAAACTCACGTGGTCACCATATGCGCAACTACTACACGCAGTGAACCACCTCTTCTTTCAAAACACCTCCTACATCCTCAAAACAATACTTAATGCCAAGAAGCACACCAGCGGCGACAGCAGTCCCCATCCCCCACCCGCTGCACGGAGACAGCTCACAAAATAGATCATGGATACAAAATTTTAGGAAATAATATATACTGAACAAACAAAAGAAAACACTGATTAATTGAGATATCTGTAGAAAAACAACCAATCAGTGACATCCATAGGACCACGGTCTAAGCTAAGCAGTTCTTCGGGAGGCTCATTTATGATTTCCAGGGATTCAGCAAGATTAAGTAATTTTGGGTGCCTTATTGTGTGTAAAATTTACTTAATCTTATTGAATCCCTGGAAATCATAAATAAGCCTCCCGAAGAACTGCTTAACTTAGACCGTGGTCCTATGGATGTCACTGGTTGGTTGTTTTTCTACAGATATCTCAATTAATCACTGTTTTCTTTTGTTTGTTCAGTATATATTATTTCCAAATATCACGCATAAAATCCTCGAAGGAATGGCTTGAAGAAGAAAAAATGGCGTTTTAAAGTGGCTATCACGAAAATATATAAATCACAGAAAATCATATAAATTAGGAATAATTTGATAATGGAGTAATTTATGACTGCAAATTTGGAAAACAATAAAATTGACAATCAAGTTACACATCTTTTTGAAACAGGCTGTACCGATCTTAAAGTTATTATTTAGTTTTTACTAACACCCTTCAAATCCATCGAATCCTTCAATTTGCACTGCTGATTTCCATTTCCATTTAATCTTTGTTGCTAACGCTCGTTTTCACTCCAGGTCCCTGGGGAATTCTCTACTTCATCAGATAGGTAATGAAATATAATAGCCGGATTAAGGTTGTGACTTCACTCATCCATGCTCATTTGTCTACAATCATCGAGTCCTTATGAGATGTTTCCGTTGAACTCTTTCGCCTTAGGAGCGAAATTAAGTAAATTTTTAACCTTTTCCCCCAAATGACTTTCCCGCTCGTTTTATTCCATTAGCGCTTGCGAATCCATTTGATGGAATTTCGTGATGACCTCCGTTCGTTTTTCAGATGAAAGATCGACGCGGCGGAACAGACATTCCTCGAGCTACAACCCCGTCGGTTACTGATCTAATAAACCGAACCTGTCGATAATTCTGTTTTCCCTTCCTTCTTCCTCCCTTTACCTTTTTCGGCCCCTTGAGATGGCTGCGTCTCCTAATGGCGGCTTTCGCTTAGTGAGTCGCCCAACAATGACCCATCTCAAGCCTGGCCACCACTCGAAAAGCAACAGGGCGGAAAATCAGCAATCAGGCTTCGGATTTATCATAGATACGGGGAGGAAGGAACGTTTCTGAGAGGTTTTTAGAGGGATATATGCCATCATAGTCATAATGTTGGTGATTTTATTGATTTTATGTTTATTTTGCGAGCACCGGTTATTTATAATCAAGTTTGCCCAAGGAATGCTTAAGAAAAAATTTCTTTATATTTGGAAGGAGACGTAGTCAGCATGGCTGTTATAATTTAATTAATCAAAGCTCAGTTCATAAAAAATTTGTTTTCGCGTGCAAAATTTGAGCGAGTCACGTTGCATTGTTTTCGCTCGGGACAATTCTAAAATTCGCGCACTGGCAGATACCCATAAAAAAACAATGGAGCCGAATCAGCAGGCATGACTTGCTACGATTTTCTATGATTTTTTTCAAAGGCTTAGAAATTGTTTTGAAGCTTTAGAACAGACATTTCCTGGCATAGAGATCCGAGTAAAGCCACAGTTTTGTCCTGGTATCGCGAGTTTACCGTGGTGTGTCTGATATAATCGCGAATGACAAGTGCTTAACCTATTCTTGGGTTGAGGCAAGCATCACGGGTTTAAACAATCTTGCATGATCACCTGCAACTCAAGAAATTTTTATCACGAAGAATCCCTCGTTTGTTGACTCAAGAGCCGAAAGCAACCAAAGAGCTGTGGTGCCAAGAAATGAGCGAAAGGTTCAACAACATGTCAACAGGGAAACTAAAACTCTTGCGTGTATTTATTTATTTATCTGTAATTCTATCTCCTCCTAGACGGTTTGAGCTAGTGACTTGAAATTTTCAGGGCAGGCTTATCAATAAAGGACCTGCTCTATCGCCAAAAATCAGCCCCCTACGACCTCCCCCCCCTTCCCCACTTCCTGGGGTTTTCATTCAAAATTATCTGCTTTTGCTTTGTAATATCCCTCAACGGATGGCGCGGGCGGGCGAAGCCGCGGGTAACAACTAGTTACGACTAAGGAACTAAGGAACAATCCAAACAGTGGCTCCCCAAAGGGAAAGACCACCACAGAAATGCTAGGAAGATGATGATGATGGCAACTTTCTTCTGTTCCACTGGCCATGTAGGCACTGTTGTGCTTGAAAGCAAAAAGAAGGGATACAGCAGAGTGGTATGTGACATTTTGCGTGCCAAAAGTTCCAGGAAATTGGAAGTTGAAGCATCCGAAGACCGGATGTCAGGTGCCAAAATGAAACAACCCACAGAGACGGAACTTGGTAAAATAAATATAACTAGTTTATTACGCAGTGGAAAATTACAAAGTAACAGTCATAAAGTAATAACGAAAGATGCTGGGTTACAGCGAACACAGATAAATAAAATGTCCAAGTTCTGCTAAAGTAATGGTTATTGATGCTCGTACAACTTACACACAAGCTGTCTTATACTTCTGCAATTTTCGAAGCACCCTATCGTAGCAGCCTGAGAGTACACTTGACTAGCGATGCGTTCTTTTGTTAAATGACGTACACTGGTATTGGTGAAACACGTGCCGACGTTCTGCAACTCCACACTAAAGCACTGTATAAAGAAAGTACGGACAATTCATTGTTGCAGGCAGACATTTGGACTCCTATTTCATATGATGTTTGGTCGTGTTTTGCAGCAAATTCAAACTTCAGAGGTACATTTCTCTCTAACTTTTATCAAAGAGGAAGTGTTCAATCTGCAAGTTTGAATTTATCGCAAAACAAAGAACAATCATCATAAAAAACAGGAATGAAATAGGAGTCAAAATGGCTACCTGCAACAATGATTGTCCATACTTTCTTCATACAGTGCTTTACTCCACACAGGTAATATCGCCGTTTCAATAATGAGAGTGACTTAGCGGTATGCGAAGAAGATCCAATAACGACATCAAAGAATAACACTGATGACGATCAATTGTGAGTACGTTGGAACGTTTGTCCTTTTATAACTCAGAAAATACTCAAGGAATCTCCACGGAATTTTCCATGTACATAGTTAGTGTCACTGTTCTTTCAGTAGGATACTTTTTATACAATGTTTATATAATTTTTTTAAGTTATTCTTATTTTTCGATAAGTTGAATTGTTTTCAAAAGATGTCATTAGATGGCGATACTATCTTATTGAAAAGTTGAATAGACTTTTGTTTTTAAAGTATGTCACTAGATGACGATACCAGACGGTGCACTAAATTTATAATATTTTATAAAATTTTTCGATCATGGTTTTAATTTCAATTTCGTTTCGATCATCTTTTGGTACGTATTTTCGATTTATGGTTGTGGAAAGTGATTCCTGATCCTTTTTCGTGTCTATTTGTACGGTTGTACGCGGAAACTTTGAGGAATGGTTTTGAATTAATTATTCCTCGGGCCCAAAATCGTCAAAAACAAAGAAGCCACACAACTAACAACACCACGGCTCACTCCTGCCCAAAACTGCCATGACTTCAATTGGCTTCACTTTGGTGGCGATGTTAACAATAAGATTCGGAATCTACCTTTAAAATATACGTCATTGGAACAAACAGCCCGAGCAATGCTCAATGGGCATATCAGCTAGACTTTTGTTTTCAAAGGATGTCACTAGATGGCGATGCCAGGCGAAGAATGTTTCATTTTATTCAATTTTTCCAAACTTTCAAGGTCGCAGGTATATATTTTCAGGAAGCTTGCTTCTCTCATGGAAAGTTATACGTTGCTTGCTCCTGCGTTTTCATCTATCGAAATCTACATGTTTTTGAGCCACAGGGGAAGACATGCAACGTTGTTTACCAAAATGGACTTGAATGCACAACTACTTTACAATCCATAACCAGCTTGCCTGTGTAGCTTATTCGTTCATCTTATCATTTTTTTTCATTATTTACTTTTGTACATATAATTTCATTTTCTTTTGCTCCCAGTTCATTGTTCATAAATCATCATTTTTGGTTTAAAATGATTATGAAAGGTTTGGAGAAGGCTTTCTAGACTATTTCTCATTTTCTTGCATTTCGTGCATACTTTGTTAATCAGAGTTCAATTTTTAACATAACAAACAATCGTTAAAAAAAATTACTCAACGCATTTTTTCCACCCGGACGAAGCCGGGTAATATATATCTCCAATCGCATACATTAATGTCGCAGTAGAAGAGTGGAGAGAGAATGGGAACACACTTGAAACAGATTGCTTAAGACAAGTTATTCTTAAAGCTCGGGGAATGTGGCTAGTGTTAATTGTATCAGCTGCTGGGTACAATAGTAGATCAGAACAGTTAGTGGCAAGGCCCACTTTTCATTAAAGTTGCGCGGCACGAACAATTGCATTAAATTATGAAAGTTCACTAACCCGTTCACTCCGCCACCTCCAGCTGACGATGTGGTCATGTCCTACGGCGCTGAAATGCTCATCGCTGCCAGAAAACCACTGTCGGAGACGCTTTTATCACCGGAAAACTTGTCGAGAGAAATGTTCCTTGAGGGATACAGTTTATCCAGTGTTGTCGAGTTCACTCCGCATTCCTTGGCGACTCTAATGTGACGCCGCGGACTCGTTGCAGAATTCCCATCTTTCTGCATCGTAGAGAATTCCGCCAGCCGCCTGCAGTTTCCGAACTCAGCTAATACGTCTTGAGCTCGGAACTGCTTTTCCACTCAATAAAATCAGCACCAGAGTCGTTGACTCGCTTCAACACTTTCTCTTATGGTACGCATTTCTTAAAGTTGGGGAAGAAGCTTTTCCTCCATTACCGGAGCTCCTTCTCCAAGCGTCCGTCAGCTCCAATAGTTCGCTATCCTCTCGCGGAACACATGTCCAAAGCCGATTACCCTTCACGCATCCATCCTGCCGGAACTTCGTGTTCCAGACGATGCGTTGGCACATGACACCAGAGCAAGGGTTTTTTTGTTTCATCATAAAAACGCCGCAGCACATGGCCGCGGTTAAGACAACTGAGTTTTTCTGTGAAAATCGGATCAATATATTGACGCACCTAGTTGATAATCCGACATCGTCCGGGACTTTAGTTATCCTCTTATTGGGTTGACTTGCCTCAGATTAAAATGATATCCATCTTCGCCACCGGGGAATATCGCTGGATACTTTAGACCCATCTTTCCTTCGAAGTTCCATTTCCCTTGACGTAGAATCTCTGGACGAAGCTCCCGTTGTTCAGATGTTTCCGACGCCTGGATAGCTTTTTGTCTTGAAGTACATTCGCCCTGCTATGGTGAACTTTGATGATACAAATCTCTTCTCGGGTGGCAGTGGATGTACAGGATCGTTTGTATCTGTGTGCTCTGTAATCCCAACAATCTGAATGGGGTTATTCACTACTTGGTAATCTGTAGTTGCAATTCGCACTCCGCTCTCGATGTCTTGAAGCAAAACTTGGCCATTCATTACTTTGGGTGGTCTAGCAGTCGCCACTTCTTCTGTTGACACGTTTACATCGTCGAGGGCCACTCGCTAAGTTTCTCAATAGTCTGCAAACTCTCCATTATCTCCAGTTAACGCTCATTTTTTAAGATTTTCAAGAAAATATTAAGTTCTAAGAAGCGTACAATCAAGAGGGAGCTCAGGGGGTTGCATTTCGACAGTGACGATGACGTCCTAGCAGCGTACAACGACTACATATTGGAGCTCGTTGCTCAGGACTGAAAAAAATGCGGTGTCTGAAGGATAAAATTTTGTATAGAAGCCGAGGGAGATCCTTCGAAGAGTACCAAAAATGATCTTCGTAAGAAACGGTTTATGTACGAGGTCTGTTCAAAAAATACGTAGACTGTTTGAATTGCGCGGGCCCTGTTGGTCCCAATCAAAATCGCTTGGTGTCGCCATCTTCTGACAGATCCGCTGATTACAAGGCAGTTTTTTGATTGCAAATATCAGTATTGGTTGATTAGCTACGCGGTTGTTTGTGAAGTGTGTTTTTTTTCGTTTGGCGGATTTTTAGAATGAGTGACTTGAACGAGCAAAGAGTTGCTATGAAATTTTGTGTTAAACTCGGAAAAACTGCCACTGGACGAGTGGAAAAGGCCAGAAATGTGGACGAGATGTGACTGGTTGTTTCATCACGACAACGCTCCAGCCCATTCAGCCCTCAGAACTCGAGAGTTTTTAGCCAAACACTCGATCACTGTTCTTCCTCACCCATCCTACTCACCTGACCTCGCTCCTTGTGACTTCTTCTTGTTTCCCAAACTCAAAAGACCTTTGAAAGGAAGGAGATTTGAGACGATTCCCGACATAAAGGCAAATGCGACGAAGGCGCTGAAGGACATCACAAAAGAAGCGTTCCAGGACTGTTTCCAAAAGTGGAAACACCGTTGGGATAAGTGTGTGCGTCGGGGAGGAGAGTACTTTGAAGGGGACCCAGATGTGTAACTTCTGAATAAAGTATATTTTGTTTTATGACGTCAGTCTACGTATTTTTTGAACAGACCTCGTATAATTTGCAAGTATTGACTCTGTGGTTTTATTGCTGTTGTTTTGTTGAAGACAGAGCTACAGACACCCAGAGCTACAGATAACCAATAGCACGCATGCTCTTTCTTCCATGGATATAATGTTCTTTGGCGCAATGCCAAGTGAGCGTTTTCTACTTATGATCTACAATATGCGATCTTATTTCTCCATAAAATTTAAAGAACCCTTTAATAATTTCAAGCATATTGCATTAAAGGCGTCAATTTGCACGGTTGTAAATCCAAAAGGCTCACTAGGGAAGTAGTCATCGTAGGTGAGGTTGTGAAGCGTTTTCACGTTTTCTATGCACTGGAGTGCGATTGACTGTATTAGGCTAGCATTATGTCTATCTGATATATAAAAGATAATATCAATCATTGAATTGAGGGTTTGAATTTTATGATATGAGGATGTTTATGAACATTGAGAGCACTTCGTATGCGGATACACGGATGATTTATTACAGCGAGAATGTTGTTTGCCTAGGGGTAAGTGAATATTAAAATTTGATCCCAACTTAATAAAGAATATGCGTAATCTTCCCTCTTCATGCATATGAAACTGCCGTTTGAGGCGATTTATTTGACGTCAGATCAGCCTTCTATACTGCTAGTAGCGCCATCCTGAAGCGCGGCCTTGTAATCTTATCGGAAATCCCGAAGTGTCGGTGAGCTATCATTATTTCAAAAGCTTCCAAGATTAAAGCGTCGGAAGCTTTTGTCAGTGCTAGAAATTTACAACGGCTTTCCCCTCACTCATGAATGCAAAATTAAAGCTTTAGCAAACATGTTTGCTAATTATAATAATATCGCCAAAGCCATTTTCCTCATTCCCTCCCCCGCTTTTCTCTTCCCTCTCCTCGTCGCAGTGGCATTTTTGCAATGGATATGCAATCTCGTGCTCAAATGTCGGTTCAATGGGCAAATATGCAAATGAAGTTGAACGATGATGTCGTCAGCAGCGAGCGTAAATGCCATAACGATTTCGCATTGGGAGATTTATAACCGTTTCATGGTCGCGGGGCGTGTTAAAAGGGGCTTCAACACTGTTGTGGCCATTGTAATGTTTAGAAGACCTACTTCTCTCGTTCCTACGGAAAGTTTACACAGTAAATAGTTTTCCTTAACTTTGGCTTTATGTACGTATACTCTGATCATTAATTCTTAACTTCATATTAATCATCTCAATAAAAGGCCAAAATACTTAACAAATTTGCTTAATGTGCTTTTCGAGAGTGTTAAAGTAATCGAATCATTAGTCTATAGCAACATAAACTTATCGATTTGTTAGGTGCTTTCTACTAGATCCTGCTTTTGCATCCAATACAATTTTAGCACCACAAGGTGTCAGAAACATTCTACATAGGTTGTTCAAGGCAAATCAGGGCTTTTTTTCAAAGAAAAATAAACCACGGCTACGCAATCTGCCGTCAGTCATGTGTACTCCAATTGGTCACTCCAATTAATCGCAGGCTACACGAGTGACCAATAATAAAAAAAACCGTATTATGATGAAGTTTTTTGTGAATAAGGCTTGAGACCACCTTGGGAAACCTACAGGAGACTTCAGGTATAGTTCTGAAAAGAGAGGTATTTGAAAGAGTTTAAGTAGTTCAAAGAACGTCCTACGCCATTGCGGATAATCCCCATGCGGCTTCCCTATCTAAAAAACTCCTCAGAGCATACTGTAGGTAAATTTCAAAATGGAGTAGAAAATGCTGTTCTGTTATTATGTACCGAAAGGTGCTTTATGCTATTAGTGGGGGAAACCTGTTTGTCTGTCCGTCCGTCTGTCTGTCTGTACGTCCATCTGTCTGTCCGTCCGTCCGTCTGTCTGTCTGTCCGTCCGTCGTGTCTGTCTGTCCGTCCGTCCGTCGTGTCTGTATGTCTGTCCGTCGTGTCTGTCTGTCTGTCTGTCCGTCCGTCGTGTCTGTCTGTCTGTCCGTCCGTCCGTCCGTCCGTCCGTCCTTCGTGTCTGTCTGTCCGTCCGTCCGTCGTGTGTGTCTGTCTGTCCGTCCGTCCGTCTGCCTGTCTGTCCGTCCGTCCGTCTGCCTGTCTGTCCGTCCGTCCGTCTGTCTGTCCGTCCGTCCGTCCGTCTGTCTGTCTGTCTGTCCGTCCGTCCGTCCGTCCGTCTGTCCGTCCGTCCGTCCGTCTGTCCGTCCGTCCGTCCGTCCGTCTGTCTGTCTGTCTGTCCGTCCGTCCGAAGAAACTACGAAATGTTAACTTGAATTTGAGACACCGTGTATACGTCGCATTCGCTATATAAGTCGCAGCATACAAATGCTCTTTAACAACCTTAGCAAAGCCTAAAATGTCTTTCTTTGATAAATACGCTCACTGGGATAGCAGTAGACTATTTTTCAAGTGGCAGTAGCATCATGCAAACAGTATAAATATGCAAATCATTGTCAGTAGGTTTAGTTACAACATCATTGAGTAAAGGGTGAGTTGTTTCAGTGTGACGATGGCTACACGACGAGAGTTCGAGTTCGAACGTGGCCTGGAGTGTGGAGCACAACGTATGGGTCATTCAATATCGGAGGTGGCTCAAGAATTCAACATCCCACGGTCTACAGTTTCAAGAGTCTACCGAGAGTACCGTCTTGACAGCATTAACTCCCACCATGGACAACGCAGTGTTCGGCCACACCTTCTCAATAAACGGGACCAACGGCGTCTGAGTAGGACAGTCACCGCTAACAGGCAACTGATACTACGCCAGATAACATCAGATTTTAACCAGAGTGATACTAGAGCTGTATCGATGCGAACAGTGCAACGAAATCTGGTGTCCATGGGATATAGAAGCAGAAGACATCGTCAGCAACGTCTCTCCTGGGCCCATGAACACATCGACTGGACACTTGACAACTGGAAACGTGTGACCTGGTCTGATGAGTCTCGATTCAACTGATAATAGCTGATTGTAGGGCTCGAGTGTGCAGACCCATGAGGCCATGGACTTAAGTTCTCAAGCATGCACTGTGCAAGCCGGTGGTGGCTCCGTAATGGGCAATTGTGGAATCAATGCCACGTAGCACTGTGACACTTCGCCGGGCTAGAGGAAGTCCCAAACGTTATTATGTGCTATCACATGACTTTTGGCATGTGAGTGTATATTGCACTGCAATAAAAATCTTAAATTATCCACTTATAGCTATTTGAGCACTTAAGATCAAAACAATTGTAGCCCTTTATACATGTATTTTGTGTTTTATTAAACAATTCCCGTGAAGGTTTGCGGGGTAAAGAGAAATGACTAGGGAACTAACTTGTGCATGAAAACGTTCCTCTCACGATAAGACTACCACCAGCTTTCAGGTTATCATCCGGCATGACTATCCCAGAGCCTCATCATTTTTTCCCCAAATTCGCCCCCCCCCCCCATCCGGCTTCAATTTACATGGTGCTACAGAAATTTTGAGTCATCTGACTATGCAATATGTTTCATACCACCACATGGCAATGTTCCTTATCCTACAGAAAATTGGCTAAGTTCAGTCATGCCAATCTCTCAAATTCCACTGATATTATATATAGGTCGAATTAAGCATTAAAATTCATTTCTCTTTGCACCACCACCATCTGCAACGTGCTTCTCTGTGACCCTTCTGTGACCCGTATCTATTCTTCGCTCACTATATTGTTTGAGATTGAACGTTTTTCTTGTTGCTCAATGTGACATTCATAACACTTTTAACACCCAATAATTTAAAATGAGATGCGAACAGAAAGTTCCCTTAGAATTTTTTAGGGATGTACATGAAAAGTAAAATTTAAATAAATAATCGTGGAAAAAGTTTTTGAACAAACTGGAGGAGCAGAGAAATGAGATTAGTCAGGTAGTCATTGCAAGGAAAAAAAAAAGAGAAGAAAAGTGGGGAGGTGGTTCAGAGATCCTACCAATTTCCATCTTATTTTCATCAGGTGTGCGTTCACGTTCCTTCGAGATTTCAAGTTCACGTGTTCTGGCTATTGATTGGCTCTGGGGAGTCTCTTCCGATGAACCCTCGCCCTCCTTTCACTCGTTTCAAACCTGCTTCGCCTCCACTGGTAATCATGTCGAGATGATTTAGAACGAGTCTCTCTCTGGGGACACTTGGCAGTTGGTGCATTTTGGCCCAAAAAAATCAAAGATTGAATGAATGCAAAGATTCGAAAGATAGAGAAGACTAGAGGGAAAAGATAAAATGAACTAGATAAGCGAAGTTGAGACTCTTATTTGTAGAATTTATTTCAGTGCTTAGCCATCTTCAAGACAATACATTCAAGCCTTTAAAGGCAGTCAATTGTTCTTTGGTTCCTATCTAAATTATTACACACGGTCTAAGTATTAAGGAGAATACTCAGTTTAGTCACTTTACTTCTATATTCTGCTTCTTGAAAACGCTGTAACGAAATTACCGTGATTCGGCATTATGCTAAGTTTGCTAAAGAAAATGTCCATACTTTTAATTTTCAAGTGTACAGTTATTTCCTAATAACTGAAGCAGCATTTGTTTGTTTTAAATGCTTCCAAATACAGGGTCTTAATAATTAAAGTTCCATTTTGACATGGCCATAAAAAAACCCTACTAGACCAAAAGCTATAATACTTGGTAATATTATACAAGAGGGCATGGGAAGTTCATACCCACCAAACAAAAAAAATTAGTTCAAAAGGTCACCACCAGCATAGAATGGTGCTCTATGCAATATTCGTATACGAAATTAGTCACGAAGACACAGGTTAACAAGTCTTTAATCGTTATTAAAATTAGTTACATGTTGACTGTGGCCTCTACCATTTACTGAAAGCAGGTTACCCTGTGTCTTCGTGTCTAATTTCGTATACGAATATTGCATAGAGCGCCATTCCATGCTGGTGGTTACCTTTTGAACTAATTTTTTTTTTGATGGGTATGAACTTCCCATGCCCTCTTGTATGATATTACCAAGTATTATAGCTTTTGGTCCAGTAGTTTCTTTTTATGGCCATGTCAAAATGGAACTTTAATTATAAAGACCCTGTATATTAAATAGTCATGTCCTTTTTAAAAACTGCAAAATTGGTGGAACGTTCGTGCCGAAAATGATGATCAAGAAAGCTGCCATGGCCTCCACACTCCCCTGACTTAACCCTTTGTGATTTGTTTGTATGGGGATATTTGATGGATTTAGTGTTTCTGCTTCTATTACCAGCTGATCTACCATTATCTGCTCGTAACATCGATCTTTTGCTCAAATTGACAGAGACATGCGTTATTAAGTACCTAAAGGTGTGGGGAAACGTATCTGTCCGTCTGTAACTAACTCTTCCAAGGCTATGAAAGATTTTCAAAATCTGTTTTCGTCAGTCGATGAATATGGTTTATGGCACGAACTAGTCACAAATATTATCTAATCGGTTCAGTAGCACGTACACAAATGGTACCTTCACGAAACCACCTAGAAATTTTCAATGAAGAGATATATTAATATATCAAACAAATCATAATGACGGAATTAGATATAAATTAGTATTTTCGCCAATTAATAAATATGGTTCCGGGAATGAACCATTTTGAAAATGGTTGAAATCGAAATAATGGCACGTGCTCTAGTGGTACCCTTATGACACCCTCAAATATTTTCAATGTTAAGATTTGGCATGTAATATATCAAATAAATTGGGATGATGTGTCATGAATGAATATAACGTAAAATCGTTGATGGTCGAATTTGGTTCAAAGGCACCTGGTTTTGTGGGACCATTATGGTCATTGGAACTTTCAATGGTAAAATATGGCATAATATATCAAACGTCATGGAATGATGTGCCATGAATGAATTTAATGTAAAATTAATGATAGTCGAAATTGATTCCAAGGAACCTGGTTTAGCAGAACCATTATGGTTCACTGGAACTTTCAATTCTAAAATATGGCATGTAATATATCAAACAACTTGGAATGATGTGTCATAAATGAATATAAGATAAAATTAATGATAATCCAAATTGGCTCAAAGGTAAGTAGTTTAATGGATCATTATGGTCCATTAGAAACTTACAATATTAACATAGGGCGGTTTAAAACATGGTTCCGCGAATGGTTTAGTTTAACCTTTCGGTACTTGGTTATGTCATTCCTTAATGGATTATTGATTACAGATTTTATATCTGTAGAGGCACTAAAGGGGCCTATTATCGAGCACCTGTCACTTGGAGTTGCTCTATGTACTTGTAAAGTTTCGTGATGATTTGGTAAATAATACAGTACACCTACTAAACCGGGGCAATTATTTGTGTACGCCCTGTATTTCCTAACTCACGTCTTGTTACTACAGATCGCCACAGCTCGCACAAATTCAATCGTCTGTCCTTGTACCCATCACTCTTAAAAGCAGTCCAAGGTTACTTGAACTTCTCCACCTGTTTCATTGAGCAGGCTGTCTTAAAAGGACCCGAATCTCGGTCTTAATCAGACACATTTTCATCCCATCCTCTTCAAGCTTCAGATAAGAGTGACGTCATGACATCGCTTTCCGGACATAGTGCACAACACCATATCTAAGAATAATTAGACTATGCTTTGTTCTACGTTAGACCGTCCTATAATCACATGGCTTCTCGAATATTTTAATTAATCCTTATCGTGGAAACTCGATCATCTTTCATTCCTTGCACATCTCTTTCACGTTCTTCACGTAGGAACAAGACGCCGCCATTTGACAATCAAATAATCTCGACCACAGATCGACTTCATTTTATTTAATTTTTTTTTAAATTTCGTCAAATGGTTTTTCCATCCACCGATTTTTATTATATCGAGGAGAAAAATATGAAATATGATTGCAGAAAGAATTTTGAAATTTTTATACAGAAGATTATTCGAACTATTCCTTTATGCGGACAGCACTCTAGCTTAGACAGGGCATACTGCATGTTGAAGGTCAGACCAGAAGACCAAAGAAGACAAGGTCGTCACCAAAAAGCAACTTCACTACCAAGCATTCACCCACGTTAACATGACGCGAATGCCCCGGTCTTGACTTAATGCCATTTATCCGGACATCTCAAAGCTTTAATACAAAGACAATGATAGCAACCATGACAGCCCATTGACTTCTTACTCTTGAAACACTCTCCAGAGCTCCTCCCGAGGTCCACAAAGCAAGCGTAGACATGTTTTGGATACCCTCAGTATTTCTGAAATATGTGACATGTTCTTCGGCTAGGTCGAACACCAACTGCTCTCTCGACCGTGTAGCCCCTGTAAGCGATACCCCGATCTTAGTGGAGAGGTTGCTCTTTGCTGACGAACTTGTCCTCCTTGGTTTTCTCGCACCAACCTTCAACACGCACTAGATCCGTTTGCAGTCAAGTGTGAAGAGGCTGGAATGAAGATCTGTGTGGTTAAGACTGAGCTTCTGTTCCTTTCAAGACAGCCTGCTCAGTTCGCTCTCCGTGTTAGGGGAGCCCCAATGAGACAGGTGGAGAAGTTCAAGTAACTCGGAATTGCATTCACGAGTGATGGGCAGGAGGATAAAGAATTGGATGCTCGGATGGGTACAGCAAGCTTAAGGCGCAAAATAACCTTAGTAGTCGACGCCAAAAATTCTTATAAACCAACCAACCAACCAACCAACCAATCATTCTCACCTATGATTATGAGTCTTGGGTAATGACCGAAAGAATGCGATCGCGGATACAAGGAGCCAAAATGATATTTCTAAGGGGTGTGGCAAGTGTAACTAGATAGAGTGCACAGCAGCTCAATAAAGGAGTCTTTAAGTGTTGAGCCGGTACTACTTCTCCGCATTCAGAGATCTCAGTTGCGCTAGTATGGCCACGTGATATGGATGCCGCAAACTGGTCTTCCTAGGCAGTTGTTATTTTCCAAGCCGGTAGCTAAGAGACCAAGGGGTCGGTCTAGACTACAAGGAGAACCTGGGTTCGATTCGCCTAGGTATTACAATGGAGGACATGCGTCTGATGGCGGAAGAACGTGATTCCTGGAGATCCTCCATAGGGCTGCTGCATCCGCGACCCTAACGGATAAACAGTAACAATATTTTTCGGGGGATATAACTTTTCAAAATATCGCAATCAAACAATATTGATAATGAACCTACAGAACTAACTTATTTTTCAACGTAAAAACCTAGCCGATCAGCATGGCCAATTGCCGTTGGGCCGATTTCACCTCCTCGTCAGTTTCTCATGAAGAGTCTCATACGCTGTTCCGATCGAATTGTTGAATCGCTCTGGCAAAGTCTCCAAATGAATCCAGCCGAATTGCCTGCTCAATGAATGCGACATTGTTTGCTGTAGCAGCGATATCAGGTGGGCCGCAGTATGGAGAATAGGCGAAACCTTCACGTTCGTTTGTAAAAAGAAAAAGAAAGAAAAAATACTACACCACCTGGAGATGTTAGAGATATCTAGGCAATCACCACCATTATTATAAACTTTAGTTAAGATTTTACATTGAGAAAACGAACAATAGAGAGGTTCAGCACCACGTAAACGCGAACGTGACGCGAACGCGTGTGACGTTTCTAGTCTGAAATGACGTAGCTTTTTCATTGTTTACGTTTCTAGTACGCTACTCTTCAATGTTAGACGAAGACAGCACACGCGTTAGTTTTGTTTTGTAGTTCACAATTTTCTCCCCGATAGGACAGCACGTCGAATACACTTTTCTTTTGTTTTAGCCAAATCTCAACCTCTTCGGGAAGATTCTCGCAGCATAAGAAATCATTGCGCGTTACTTACTGATACACCCTCGTACTTTTTTTGTGGATCCTAGTGGCTGTATAGGGGGTCACTAGAGTGGTTTTATGTTTTTTCATTATTTATTTTTAGAATCGACTATTTCCCGACTTCTCTCCAGACTCTTTGCAGATTATTCCAGGAATGAAGAGCAAAGAGATAATAGTTATAACAGTTCCATAATAGTTGTTGCAATCCCTTCTACCTTCTTTTTTAGATAGGGACCACTGGAAAAAAGCAATGGTTTAAAATTTAAACTCGTGTTTACATTATGTAATACGTTTTTTCCTTCAATTTGTATTTTACTTAAATAAAAATCCATTAAAATATTCAATGAAATCAACATAACATCCAAACCGATTGGAAGTCCTTAATTAGTGTAATTAAAAATTTCCAACATTGATAATACAATTTTCACTTTTAATGATATTTTTCCTTTTTTTAATTTGAATGTTATGTTTGTTCAAGTAATTTTAATTCATGTAATTATTTAATGGACAAAAATTTGCGGATCCAATGTATAATTAATTAGTTTTACTCAAAATTGAAAGCAAACGCAGTTTTAATTCAGCATCGTGTCCACTCTTCTCTTCCATTAACTCTGCCTTCTCTAGCCATTAGAGGTTGTGTGTCTTAATTAAGTGAAATGGATGAGGAATCACGTCATGCACCCTGTATAAGCGTTCAAAATTAAAACAGTTAATACTGAAAATTATAACGTGGCTTCCGTCGACTAACGAGTTCATGCACTGAAATATCGCGCATGTTCTTGAACACACCCAAGGAAACAGAAACGACAAGAAAAGGAAAAGACAAAGAAACGGAAAAGACAAGGAAACAGAAAAGATAAGGGCTGTGTTCAAGAACATGCATGATAGTTCAGTGCCTGAACTCGTTAGTCGACGGTAGTCACGCAATAAAATTCAGTGTTAACTTTTGTAATTTTGATCGCTTATCCATACAGCCTCTTAATGGATAAAGAAGGCAGAGTCCTCTCCTTTATTTCTTAGAAAAGAAGCAAGGTTAATACACACACTGGCCAATGAATTAGAAACCCGTGACGAATGATATGTAAAGCGGAGTCACAGGTCAGAAACGATTGTGATATGCAAATGAATGCAATCATGTGAGGTACATACTCATTCCAAGCTGCAGGTACAGCGTAGGAACAAGCTACAGCTGCTCAAGTTGAGCAAAATGGGGAAAACAGCAGACCTGTCTGAGTTCCAAAAAGGAGTTATTGTGGGAGTCCGTCTAGCTGTAGCTACGATTTCCAGGACAGTACAACTGATCGGTATCTCAAAAGGTCAGGTCTCCAAGGTGTTCAATGCGTGGAAACGGAATCCACACGAGTTGTCGAAACGGCAGAATTGTGGTTCAAAAAAATGAAACAGACAGGGACCGACGTCGTGGAGTAACTGACGGCAAAACCGAAGGTCGGACGTGGAACAACTGACGGCAGACTTCAGTGAAGGATCATCGCAACCCATCTCCTCCAGAACAATCCGCCGAGATTTGAAGCGAATAACGATGGGAAGTCGCATGCCAGTGAGGAAACCCCTGTGTCAGAACAAACCACTGTTCGCCTGCGGTGGTGTAAAGAACGGTGTGACTGGACAGTAGACGACTGGAAAAAGGTGATGTGGTCGGACGAATCACGTTACACATTGTTTTGCACCGATGGCCGGCAGAGAATTTGGCGGCAGCCCCATGAAGCGATGGACCCCTGATGTGTTGTGAACACAGTTCAAGATGCAGGAGGTATCATGGTACGGGGCATGTTTTTTTTGTATGGCAAGGGTTCCCTGATATTCCTTGACAGTCGAGTGAAAGCCAAAGACTACTTGAACATTGTTGCAGATCAAGTCCATCCTGCAATGGTGCATTTGTACCCAAATGGTGACGGGTTCTTCACGGACGACAATGCCACTGTCCATCGAGCAAGAATTGTTCAGGAGTGGTTTTCTGAACACGACACCGAATTGCAACATCTGCCGTGGCCAGCGCAAAGTACGGATTTGAATCCGATCGAGAATGTTTGGGACATGTTGGAAAGAGACATTCGTCGAAGGCATCCGCTTCCGTCTATTCTGCAGGAGCTGAAGGTCTCTCTGACGAATGCATGGTCTGCGATTACCTTACCTGCATTGCAACACCTTATAGAGTTCATGCCAAACCGTGTATGTTCTGTAATTAAAGGAGTGTCAATACCATATTGAACGAAGGTTTCTAATTCATTGGCCGGGTGTGTGTAGAAGAGAAGAGCAGGCAGGGATGCTGAATTAAAACTGTTTTTGCTTTACAATTTTGAGTAAAACAATAATTAATTATGTATTGGATCCGCAAACTTTTCTCCATTAAATAATTATATGAATTTATTAAAATTATTAGGACACACAATAATTCAATTTAATAAAATGGAAAAAAGTCAAAATATAAAACAATTGCTTAAAAGTGAAAACTGTATTTATGAACATTGGACATTTTTTTAATTACTACCGTATGGTAATCAAGGGCCTGTAAAGAGTTTGGATGTAATACTGAATTCATTAAATTATTTTATGGATTTTTATTAAGGTAAAAAAATTTAAAAAAAGAAAAAATGTAAACATAAGTTTCAGGTTTTAAACAATGCTTTTATATATATATTGATGTTTTTTTCTATTTTTTATTAATTTCAGGTTTTATGTGTTGAAGTTAT
>JAHWFO010033718.1:206869-246311 GCA_023313115.1 Rhysida immarginata
AAGGGGGGGGGGGGCAGACTTACGGACCACCCTGTAGTTTATACTTCAATTATCTTCTTTATTAATTTATAATAAGAAATGGCATAGATTCGATACTGGAAGAGTGTTTTAACTCAGTTGTTCTTCTTTCAGGATATTATGGTCGAAACTGTGAAAAGATCACGCACGTGTGCGACAGCAATCCGTGTCGCAACAACGGCACATGTATCCGGAACGGGACCACCTTCTACTGCAAGTGTCCACCCGGTTTCTCCGGCGCCAATTGCGAAGTGAACCTCAACGAATGTCTGTCGAGCCCCTGTCTCAATGGAGTTTGCATCGACAAAGAAGATGGCTATCAATGCTATTGTCAGCCAGGTAAATACATTATCCTTTCAATGTATTCAGACTCTTTTGTGTACATTATCATCGTGAATATCATCCGAAATCTATACTTATTTCAAAAGTTATAAAATCATAAAACTCATTTCCTCATATAAATATTTAGATAAATTGCCATAAATGGAATATGGCAACAGATGTCGGATCTCTGTTTTCTATTTCCATTGTCTGTTTGAGAGTCTCTACAGCGAACAACGTTTTCCCATCAATATCCATTACATGCATTAGAGTCGCGGAGAATTTAGAGATGAAGTGAGTGAATTGAATTTCCATGTAATGTTCATCTAACCAGTTAGCCATCTCAAGAGAACCATGCTAAACTATATAAAAGCTAAGTAATACGGTTTGATTTCTTAAACTCGTTATAAATAACCCATCCGGAAACTAAACTAAAGTAAACTAAAAAACAATCATTAGATTACTCAAGCTTAACTGAAGAACGCTGTTAGGCACGAACGATTTCAGAGCCGGATATTGTTTGACCATAATCGATACATAATATCATTGATTTATTTTTTCTATTCTGTTTATTCTGCTGAAAAGTCGAACTACAACAACCATAGATGTCAAGGAACTAGTCATGTAAAAAAATTAGAGGCGCTGCCAAAGTGGCTTTTTTGTTCACATTTACTCAGTAGTATTTAAAAAAAACATCAAGATTTATTAACATAGAAGGTTTAGAAAGGTTTTAGTAGTCTATTTTTCCCTTTCTCTAAAATAAATTGAAAACTTCTATCTTTCTATCTTTTCTTCTAGTTTGTACAATCCTGATGGTTGTCAATTTTAACGCCATAACATAAGAAAACAAGATCAGTTTTTTCCAAAGCGGAAGGGTTGATGGAGGAGGTTCTGTTATGGTCTAATTTTGTATACGGTGGCAAAATCAGTGTATGAATGCCACTATCAAAGGAATCATCCAAACCACTACTTAGAACTCTTTGTTTGCGTGCATGCATACGTAGGAAGCGACAGCGCTGCGCGGAAGAGGAAGCGGAAGTAAGAAGAAAAAAAAACATGGTGGTAAAGGGGAAGCAAAATCGTTAACGGCAGGCACTAAATAATTGCAATTACCGAACTGTTTTTAAGCACAAAACCTTAATTTTTCTGCACAATAAATCGCCTCGAAATAATTTATACGATGAATGAAGCATTTATGAATATTTATTTTATTTAAAATTATAAAGCACCGAGATACATAAACCTGCTGCCATGCATGAAGCCAATTGGAAAGCTCCACCTCCCAGAACCGTCAAGGCCGAAAGTGAGTGAAGATGGTGCCAAACACGTGGCTAAACATGAGTGTAGTTGATTAATAATTCTTTCGCACTCCGATCACGGGAGGAGAAGTTTATCTTTTGCTAACTTTGTATTTGAAGTATTTTATTATATTTTATAAACCTTTTTTCGGTCATGGTTTCATTTTCAATTTCGTTTTGATCATCTTTCAGTTAGGTATTTTCATTCCAGTTACGTATTTTTGATTTATGCTTGTAGAAAGTGGTTCTTGATCCTTTTTCGTGTCTATTTGTACAGTTGTACGCGGAACAACTTTGAGGAATGGTTTTGATTCCTTGGGCCCAAAATCGTCAAAGACAAAGGAGCCAGGCAGCTAACTATTCCACAGCTTACTCCTGCTCAGAACTGTCATGGCTTTAATTGTTAACAATAGGATTCGGAATCTACCTTTAATATACGTCATTGGTTGGAATGTCCTTACAGTGAGAAGAGTGAGAATTTACATTTTTGTCAGTGTTATCATTATAAGGTCTTGTCATTGATGGCACAGGCAGATGCACTCTTTCCAGGACACTTAAAGCGTATATAAATAATTAATAGCCATATACACTGTATTAAACCAACCTTACTGTATTTTTATTAAATGTCAATTTATTCAAATGGTATTTTATTTTGTCAAGGAGAAAAAATTGTTTGAACTCATTGAAGCTAACATTTTTCTTTTGATGCAAAAAAGAAATTCATTGTTGTAGTTTTTTCTTCATCATTGAGCAAGATTGCAATTAAACGCGGACACACCCGAAACTCTTTCACTGAACAGAGTATAACTAATTTTAATAATCTATTTTTTAAAAAAAGTTTTATTTAGGAATTTCAAATTCCATTCAATTGTCGTCAGCTCCTCTTCGTAGGAAGTGGTTCCATTGCTTTCATGTGACGTGGATTTGTGTGTACACTACATGATCAAAGGAGTTAGGACACTCCCTGTGAACACCTGGGGTGTTGCTCCTGGACTGGACTGGGCCCGCTCATCAAGGTGGACGGAAACCTCAATGCTGATGGCTACAGGACTATTCTGGATAACGGGACACTTCCAGCGCTGTGGGAACATTTCGGTGAGGGGCCGTTCCTCTTCCAGCACGACAATGCGCCTTGCCACAAAGCAAGATCCATATCCGACTGGTTTGACGAGATGCGGGTTGAAGAACTGGATTGGCCCGCCCAGAGTCCTCATCTCAACCCCATCGAACATTTTTGGGACGAATTGGAATTGTGAGATCCGGGATGGTTCGCCCTACATCTGTCCAAGAACTGACCACGGCACTCTTCGAGGAATAGAGGTCAATACCTGTGGACACTAACCGTAAACTTGTGGACAGTATGCCATGTAGAGTGGAGGCAGTGATAGCAGCTCGGGATAGTCCTACTGATTAAAGCTTTTTGCGGCTTTACGGTAGAGCAACAGGTGTCCCAACTCCTTTGATCATGTAGTGTATTGTTGAGTGGTGAAGGAGAGAAGTTCCGTCAGGCGAATGTTTAACTATGGTGTAAAAATGGAGTCTTTGTATGTGTATGTGCGCTCAAATTATTTAGTTTTCGCGTATTTTCGGTGTATTTTTAAAGAAATAAATTGTCGCGATTTCTTATATTGCAAGCATCAATACGGAGAAAGAGCTTGGTATGAAACTGTGAGATACAGGTTAAGATGGTCCCGTTGTAAGTATCAAGAGCTACTACAAGTTCACCTTCTTCCATTTATGCAATAAACTCTCACAGATGATCCGATCTTCCAGCAAGACAAAAAAGCCTGGTTTGTGAACTAAAATATCATAACTACAGATTTCCCAGCAACCAATAGCAAGCAATACTTTTCAGTTGCCTAACTGCATGCAGCCTGAGAAGATATTCCCAATGAAAGACTGCACAAACTATGAGAAAATATTCCCAGAATCTTTCAATTTATTACTAAAGATTCCTAAAACCTTCCTAAAACCTCTATGCCATCAATGTTTCTAATATTCCTTTACACTTCTGTTTTCAGAAAATGGTCTGAAAGTCCATGGCAGATGCTTATCTCCATTATTTACTAGGCTTCCTTGCTTAAAAATTATTTTTTTATCTTTTTGTTAATAAATCTTGTTGTTTTGTAAATAATAGAGAGTAAACATGCGAAAAACCCATTCTGATAATGTTACTAATATTTTTTTACATGACCGTTTATATAAACGATACCGCACACAGACACAATTTCCAAGATATTTTTGCGGATTCCAAGATTCAAAACGCTTTCTAAAGTTGCGAGACTACTATTTTGGTTGTCACTGGAAAAGGGAAGATAAGAATGAGGTCGTGTTTAATTAAGACGAATTATAACAATTTCAAAAACTAAACTATTTCTAGAACACAGCTACACTTAATTAATAATTCCCTCATGGGTTTTCTTCCTCCTCGTCACTCTCCTCCATTGTTGTCATCTTCCTATGGTTGGCGCGCAACAAATGAATTAGGTTGCGCTTTTGTCGTCGATGTTTAGCGACTGAAATGACACAAACATTGGAAAAGAGAGAGAGAGAGAGAATAATTAAGTTTCACTTTCACTGGGTTCTTTTGTCACTCTCGATGAAAACTCCCGGCGGACCCTTTGAAACATCAAATCTCACGTTAATTAGCCGGGCTCGAGGCTTCTCTCTATGAACTCAATTGCATTAGCGAAGAGATGCTCATTTTCTTTCTACCCCTTCCTGCCGACCCCTCTTCACCATCTTTTAAATTCTAGCTAGATAATTTTTACTCCTTCCGCTCCAGAACTATCATTCCATCGCTCTCTTAATTGGATTCCTTTCTTTGTCTTGTACAATGGAAGATTCTTTTTTTACATTGTGAGGTCAATAACCGTGACTAATTTACTTGTGTATGAATATTCAAAGTAAAAGAGAGGCAAGTGTATGTGAAGAAAGCTAATTTTTTACCTTGACTCCAGAAAACGCTGAATCGATCATTCTGCAATTTTATTTGAATAAGTTCATTAGTAAATTACAGCTTGCCTGATTTATAACATTGTAGGCTATTCTATACTAACTCGTTGTAAAGTGTTTTTACATTAAAATATTGGCATTTTTTCCAGAAAAACCTATAAAGTTCCTCGTTTGGTCGAGTTTTGTGGGAAAAAAATTAGCACAGAAGCTTGGACCTTTGAATAAGTCAGCATTTTAGGCTTCTATAATCTAATCCCGCTATCGATGAACTAAAAACGAAGCGCGCATGCTCAAACTAGATCAATTCGCATTGGAAAAAAACTGAAACTATTCTGTGGCATGTGCTCATATTTGAAACCTCCCACTAATGAATAAATGCAACAATGTGTCAACAATTTTGAGTAACAAAAAATAACCACACACATTTTTTTTTTTAAATATACCGGGTGAATTAGAAAAGTCCTGAAACGGTCTAATACCTCGAAAAATACATGTCTTACCAAAAAAGAAAAAATACGTGTCAAATATTTTTTGAAAGCTACTTAATGGTGCAAAAATTACTCCCCTGCATCCCTCGTAGGGAGTAGGGTAGGTGGCAGCTTTGAAATTTCAAATGGGAACCACTATTTTTTTTTTTTTTTGTTTTGTTTTTGTTTTTTTGTTTTTTTTGCAGATTCGGGTTCTACGGGAAAAGATTACATTAATTTCACCCAAAAAAATTTTAAACTTTTTTGTAGATGGCGCTGTAAGTGCAAAAAAAAAACAAACTCGTTCGAATATCTCGAGAAGTCCACTTCAAATCCAAAAAGCATCCAATATTTTTGAAAGCTGCATGTGAAGGCACACATCAAGTGAAATTCAACATCAACGTTTGGGCTGGCATTATTGTAGATAAACTAATTGACCCCATTTGGTTGTCACCACGATTAAGCGGCACAACTTACCGGGACTTTCGGGTTGAGTTGTTCAATAACATTCTTCCAGACGTGTTAGAAATATTACGTGGTAGAGACGAGTTGAGATCTGGTGTATACATGATGGGGCACCAGCGCATTTCAATTTGGCAGCACGACAAGTACTTGACGCTCGTTTCCCAGGATGGTGGATAGGGAGACAGGGTCCTCAGATCTAAACCCTCTTGAGTTTTACGTATGGGGTCACATGAAAGACCAGGTGTATGCCAGAACTGTCCAGAAGGTTGTTGAGCTTTGGAACGTATGCTTTCAGCGCCGCAAGAGACAGCCCAGGGACCGTCGAACGAGCCAACGCCAGTCAATGTTTTGTTGCCTCAATACGTGTGTTATCCTAACCATGTTTATATGAACATTTGTTTTCATCTCGCTGTGAGGAATCACCACTAGATGTTTGTGATAAGGGTTTAGATACACCCTATATAATCTATATTTTGAATAGGAATCTTGGCTATTTATCACTAATACTTCAAACTTGGGCCAATGGACTTCGAATTATAATCGGACATATATTCAAACTCTTGCAGAATAATTACAGACTGAGATGACAACTTAATTTAAAATTTAATTCAAATGTTTTAACAATATCATTTATATACAGGGAGTCCGAAAGGCATCTTCAAAATTTTAGAAAATTATTAAAAAGAAACAAACAGATATGCACCTAAAGTTCTTTGTACTTAAGAAAAAAGTCAAGAGTTTGTTTTTAATGAAGTCAACACCAGATGGCGCTAGGTCAATGATATTCTCATTCTCATTTCAATGGCTTTCTAGAAGACTTACATCCCATTATCATTTCCCAACAGGACGGGGCACTGCCACAGAGAAGTTTAGAAGTACGCAATATTCTAGATGAAAAATTCCCGAGAGATTGGATTGGAAGAAAAAATCCAATGACATAGCCAGATATCATGCCTTTGGACTTTTATATGGTGTTATGTGAAAAACCTTGTTTACCAATCCCTAATTCGTGACACTTAATAAACACTGTCGTTCACTTATGTTTCACAGAATCTGATTACAAAATCTATTAGAAAGTCGATGTATTTTGTGTAACCAATGGTATGCATATTGAAATATTCTAAAGGTGGTAAAAAAAACAAAAAAAAAAAACTTTGATGCTTTCTGTAATGAATACAAAAAACCATAAGTGTATATCCTTGTTTATTTCTTTTTAATGATTATCTAAAAGTGTACAGATAATTTTCGGGCATCCTGTATTTGAATAAGTAGCTCTTAATGACTGTCTTAAAAAGTTTGGAATAAAATTTCCTTAATATAGATTTTCAAAAATTAACTGTGAAACCGCAACTTACTTACTATATGGGACACAAGAGAAGACCTCTGAGTTGGACAATTCTACCGCTACACGGCAGTAACGTTTGGGTGAGTTCATTTCTATAAAGGTTGGATGACGATAGATTCCAAAGCACGCGCGCAACCAAAAACAACGCAGAAACGAAGAGAGACAACATGCGACGCAGGAGAAAAATACGACAACAATTGTTGTCATATTTTTCTACGGCAATTGTTGTCGTATTTTTCTCTTGCGTCGCATGTTGTCTCTCTTCGTGTCTGCGTTGTTTTTGGTTGCGCGCGTGCTTTGGAATCTATCCCTATCCAACCTTTATAGAAATGAACTCACCCAAACGTTTCTGCCGTGTGGTGGTGGAATTGTGCAAGTCAGAGGTCTTCTCTTGAGTCCCGGACAGTATTTTGACACTGTAAATCCAGATTCAGATGTAAAGTTTTCAAAAACAAGTGGAATCCTTTCCTAGATGAAATCAACAAACACGTCTATTACTAAAGTACATTCTGATAAACAATAGAAAATTTGATTGCAGATACTATTCCATTCGTTTCAGGATATGGTGGCCCAAACTGCGAATTTGAGTACAACGAGTGTGATTCGAGTCCATGTATCAATGGTGGTGCTTGCGAGGACCTTGTGGGAGGATATACTTGTACCTGTGGTAATGGTTATACCGGGAGCAGATGCCATATAAAGGTTAATGTTAAGAAAACATGAGTATTCTTTTAAAATAATATCATCTGATGATGACTCACTAGTTTTACGTAATCCACAGGTTGACCTATGCTCCGAGAACCCTTGCCCAGCAGAGAGGAGGTGTATTGACAAAGGAAACAATTACACGTGCGAATGCAAAAGAGGATTCAAGGGTAAGTTATAGGCCATTAATTTTACTCTTTAAGCTACGGATGAAAGTTTATTATAAAATTTAACGCTTTCATAGGGCCCCAGTGCAATGTTCGTTTTAACGCATGCGACTTAAATCCCTGTGGTCCTGGTGGAACCTGTTGGAGTAGATTGGATACGTATTTCTGCGAATGCAAGCCTGGATTCACAGGTGCCCAGTGCCAAGGGATTGATTTCGGTATGTAAATACATCCTGCATTCGAGTTTCGTGGTTTCTTAGTTTTAAATAATACAATATTAAATTTACACTTTCAGGCCAATTTCACGTTGAAACCATACCCACGATGTCTCATGAAGAGCAAATGGATTTAGCGATCCCTGTCACCGTTCACATGGATCACTTGCATAATTACTACATCGCTGCAGGTCAGTTTTCAGAGACGCTAATTCTGAAAAAATCCTGTTTAGAACTTTATTTAGATTTTCTTTTAATTGGGTAATCAGGTACCTTGGCGTGTGCATTTCTGATCGTGGTGATCGTGGTGACGGCGTGCCATTGCCGAGTGCATCGCACCTACCAGCGCTTCACTTTCAAGCTTCCTTCCTCCTGCTCCGATGTTACAGAATGCAAGCGCTACAGGGATTACGAAGACCAAAGCACGTGAGCTCATTAATCTCCTTCTGATAAGAAAAAAAAATCCAGCAGGATATAAGGATTTAACTCTAATATAAATCGCTAGGCCTCAGATTCGAATCAAATTGAGCTACCCCATCCTGTAGGGTAGACGTATAGAGTCAGTAAGTAATTCACATTAGCAATCGCCTTATCCTGTTCTCTGCGCCATTATGAACGCTAACAATTAACTAAAGCTTGTTCTGTCAGAATATCTCTACCACTAAAGTTTTTCTTCTACAAAAGCACTCTTGTATATGATTTTCTTTCTTATTCTGGTCTTCATTATGTGGCAAATGCCTAATTTTTGTACATGCATTTTGCACTACATTCGGTTTCGACTTTTTTTATAGGCCCTGTCTCCTAGTATTCACTGTTTTTTTTTAAATCATAAAACTGTTTTAAGCACAAAAACCCTTAAAATCTTCTTTGCTCCTTTATTTAAATTTATTATCACTTCTTATAAGAAAAGATGGTTGTGGAAGTAACAATTTATGCCTATTCAATTATGTAGTCCCTGATAAAAGGGTCAACCAATTTTCTAACTTTATTAAGTAGCGGAGCACTTATTCGTTTCACAATGTCCATCTGTCTGTCCGTCCCCCTTCTTATTTTCCACATTATGTTGATGTTGAAGGTCGAAACTCGGAATGTAGCTTACCACAGGCATGTCCTACTTCACTATTTAGTTTGTTTTTGATTGGCCTGCTGTCGTTGGAGTTCAGGGATGGGAGTTAGAAGGGACCAAGTGATCTACGTGGTATTTCAACTCAGGGCTTCTGCTACTTTCCTATACCGTCCTCAGGGGGATTAATTTTTTGTTACCATTGATAATCGTGAATTTATTAACAGTTTACGGAATAAAAAACAAAATTAATAGATACGAATCGAGTCTACATTACAATATTTGAGAGGAATGCACGGTCGGGGATGGTCTAATTTTGACAAGGTTGGATGGCCCTATAAAAACCATGAAGCTTTTATCCTAATATCTATTTTTCCCGATTTATATTCTCGAGAAATTCCACTGGATAGATTAAAATGAGCCCCTTATACGTCTGTTCGAACCATTGTTGAATACACTGTCCAAAGAAATTATTGCAAGAAATTGCTTATCTAACAATTGAAATTTAACTGGACACACAGAGGCCACCAAGATAACAAGGTCTGTTCACTGAGAACTCATTTATTATTACATCACCTATATAGGACCAAGGTTAATCGTTTCTCTACAATAATCACTCCTAAATTTGGCCCTTGATAATGATGTAACAATGTATGACGTTTCAGTGAACAGGCCTTGTTATCTCCGTGGCCTCGGACCATGGCCTCCTAGAAACTACCAGGCCTGAACTTGGAAAAGATAATACATTATGTCGCTCTGATGGTGCCATAGCACGGTCTCCTGGAAAATACGGTCTTTACAGAAGGCTGTGGCTATAGCCATGTATCAAAACTCGAGTCAAGTCTGAATGGGTGGGGCAAAAAAATCTACCACAACGTCATCAAAGTCGTCACAGTTTAGCTGTAGTTTTGAAACAGCAACTTCTACCAACAATGTTATATGATCATAAGAAGTCAACATTGTTAACATTCAAGATGAAGACAATGAAGCTCAGATTGTTGCTGGCACTCCGATGGTCACATGACTTTTCTGCTTCCATGCCTTGTATCTCGTAGGCCTCGTAGAAGGGCTAAGTTAAGACTCATTATTGGTAGAAATACGAATACCCTTCTAATGATGATGTAACAATATTTGAAGTTTCAATGCACAGGTCTTATCTTTCGGTGGTCACGGCTAATCCGCAGCCGACGAGAAAGACAGTCCCAGACACTTAAAAATCACATGACCATAGTAGTCTTAACAACAATTCAATCTTCATTGTTTCCAACAAACGAAAAAATACTGATTGTCAAAATCCAAAACGGAATCAATGAAGGTTGGATTGTTGCTCAGACTACTATGGTCAGGTGGCTTTTGAGTGCCCAGTGCTGTCTTTTTGTCGGGTACGTGGCTAAGCCAACACCTCCTAGAAAGAATGTCTGTGCATTAAAAATTCATATACTGTTGCATGATCATAAGAAGTCATAATTTAGTGCTTATTATTGATAGAAATACGATTAACAATGCCTTTTTATGATGATGTTACAATGTATGATTTGTAGCTGACGAAAAAGACAGCAAACAACCTTCATTGTTTCTAACAAACGAAAAATCACTGATTGTTAAAATCTAAGATGGAGACAATAAAAGTTGGATTATTGCTCAGACCACTATGGTCATGTGACTTTTCAGGGCCGTAGCTTGTCTTTCTCGTTGGCTGCGGTATGAATTTTCAGTGCATAGGCTTTCTATTTAATAGGTTTTAGCTAATCCAACACCACTTAAAGATAAGGCCTGAGCGCGGAAACGCCATACATTGTTAAACGTCATACGTAGTCATCTCATACCAATGAGAAAGACAGGCCCCGGCGCGGAAAAAGTCACCTGTTCATAGTAGTACGGCCAATAATTCAACCTTCATTCAATATCGGAATAAAAGGAAAACACAAGATTTTTTTTATTGACTCAGATGTACATTTCGGAATTCATAATTCTTTCATCAGTGAGTGATTTTACAGAACGAGAGGACCAGAATTTATAAGAAACTGAGGTGAATACAAGCCAATCAAATAAAAATAACCAATCAAATAAAAATAACAAAAATAGAAACCAACAACGAAAATAGTGCAACCAACCAACTTTTTCAAAACAGCTCTATATGCAAAAAAATACCAACACCGCTTAAAAGAGCTACTCCGCTTATAATAGCCAAATTCTAACAACGAAGACAGTAAAAAATTACTTTGTCAAAAATTTGGATAAAGGCAGCCAAGATGCCATAGGCATAGGGCCGTCATCGCTATTCAACAAGTTGTTGTTGCTCTATTTTTTACAATCTCCATTGATTCAAGTACATACAACAATTTATTATTTTTATAACAATGTAAAACCTCAAACAAGTCAGTCGAATAATCATGTTTTTCATTAATAACATGGTCAGCGAACGAAGGCACACCTGCTTTTGCATTCCTAATGCAAGCAATATGTTCTTTAAGGCGGTTATTTACCCCACGTTTTGAGCTTCCCAAGTAAAAACTGTCACACGATGCCCATTTTAATTTATAAACGCCAAAATAAAGCAACCAACTTTGGTTGTACAAATAATAAATTGCTGTATTTACTTGAATCAATGAAGATTGTAAAAAATAGAGCAACCAACGAGTTGAATAGTGATGATGGCCCTATGCCTGTGGCATCTTGGCTGTCTTTATCCAAATTTTTGACAAAGTAATTTTTTACTGTCTTCGTTGTTAGAATTTAGCTATTATAAGCGGAGTAGCGGTCTTGGTATTTTTATGCGTATAGAGTTGTTTTGAAAAAGTTGATGGGTTGCACTATTTTCAATATTGATTTCTATTTTTGTTATTTTTATTTGACTGGTTATTCTGTTCACTTGTTTGTTATCTGATTGGCTTGTATTCGCCTCAGTTTCTTATACATACTGGTCTTCTCGTTCTGTAAAATCACTCACTGATGAAGGAATTATGAATTCCGAAATGTACATCTGAGTCAATAAAAAAAAAGCTTTGTGGATTTGTGTTTTCCTTTTATTCCGATATTTTATATTGGTGTCCACAGTTTCCGGCTATTTTGTTTTATTTATCAACCTTCTTTGTTTCCAACAAACGATAAAACATCGATTATTAAATTCAAAGATGGCTAATCCAACACCACCTAAAGAGAAGGCCTGCGCAGAGAAATTTCATACACTATTAGATCATCTTACCTAGTCATAATTTAGGGCGTATAATTGATAGAAATGCGATAATCGCACTATTCCCGACCGCAACCTGCGATAGAGATTTTCATTGAAACTGAATATGAAAGTAAAGTTTCTGTCTGCCAATAGGGTGGCGCTGCAGGCGCAGTTGGGCAGATTGTACATGCAGCGCCACTTTCAATAGGGTTTCCGCCCTACCGAGAGCTAGAAACTTTAGCTTCATTTTAACAATGGAGCTCGATGACCATGAATATCTATACACCATGATACAAAGCCATGGCACTAAGTCACTTCGCATTGTTGAAATCCCATCGGTTTTCGTGACGTATTTTAAATACGAATTTTGTATTTTAGATAACTAATTAAATACAGTAGAATAAAATGATTAATGCCAAACATGGGTCATTTACCTTTTTAATAAATCATTTTAGTTAAAATTTTAAATATCCTAATTTTGTTTTTAAATTTCTTTCTGCAAGACGTCACAAAATCAGTGCCACGGCTTGTTTAGATCGCGTTGGCTTCGATAATGAGCTGCGTTTTTTTTAACAATGAGTCACTTCTATTGGGTATTTTACGATCAACAATGGGAAATTGAGGTAATAGAGGTGCAGGATACAGAGGTCAGTGGGTTGAATGGCAAATACTAATTTTTTCCCTTATTTCTTATATTTTTTATAAATTCATATATTTCAGTGTTTTTTGGATGACAATCTTTTGGCAATAACTCTAAATAATATATTTAAAATTTTGCTTTTTTTTCCTTTCTTATTCTGGTCTGATAGCATTTTCCTTTTATTTGATTTCTTGTCTTTTCTCCTCTATCAGTGACAATCATGTAAAGTTCTCAATGGAGATAGAGGGGGGTGGGCACGGCAAGGCTTCCTTAGACGCCCTCTACGAATCGTCAGGAGTTGAATTCAGCGACAGCATCGAGGCCCCACTCATCAACTCGTCAGCCAACAAACCAATCAAGACCTAAGACAAATTTTTTGTTGGATTCGTCACCACCATCACCCCCTAAAACTACCATCATTAAACTTCATTGGATGACGGCTGACTACTTTGATTTCAAGCAAAGAGAGCCTAGCGATCCGGTCCTTTTGTTGTTGTTGTTTTTTCAAGAATAATTGTATAAAGAATAATTAAAAAAGATTACTTATAATAAAAATAGTTGATGATATTAAAATTATTCGTTCGTTGTTGAGCCCGGATGGTAAGTTGGTAAATGAAGTTTAATTGAAAGCAAGTCAATATTCAAAAGACTCTTCGTCCTGTTTATATGGTGAAATCGATTCTGGTAAATTTTTTAAACTTTGTGTCTATTTCTGTTTTGTTCACTACTTATATTCGCTAAAAAATAATAATACTAATATATTTCTTACTCCTCTCTTGTGAACTCTCTTCTTTCTCCTCTTGTGATATCTCTCTTCTTTCTTAAACAGACATTGGACTTTACAGGATTGCTTTCAATTGCTTTAATTCATTATATATGTTATCAGTTTGATATATCAACCAGAAATAATAATAACAATAATGTTGCTCAAAAAGGAAACAAAGGCTTGAGTACATTCTAAAGTTACTCAAAGTGTTTAGCAACAAACAACAAAGTATGTAACGTACTTTTCGTACCCTTTTGTGAAGAATAAATTCCATCCTGAATCATTCCTTAAGAAGACCCCCAACCCTGATGCTACCCCATTACATACATAATAAGAATATGGATGTTGTGATCTATATAGATATCGAAGTTTTCTGTTATAACCCCCTTATATTTAGCCCCTTTTATATTTCTGACTGAAGAGAGATCATTTCCTATCTTTAGTCCACATTCAAGAATACATCTTACTACTTAGATGTCTGTACGGACATTTTTAAAAGGGCGATATTTATACTTGAGTGTAAATGAATATTATTAATATTGTTATCAACTGTATATACAAAATGCTCTTTGTAGTATATACGCTAGACGAAGCTTTTTCATGATTCGGAGATGCTGATTGTTAAAAAAAAAAAAAGTTAAATAATATTAACAAAATAAAATAAAAACCGACAGAAAACAGTTTAATATTTCCTCTTTAGATGGCAGCACCAAAGTTGGTAAAATCTGCTGCCAAGTTGGTAAAATCATTAAAACAAAATCGCTATGATTATGATAATAATGATAACAAATCTTACTATATGATTAAATTTAGTTGTAATAAGACATTTTGTAACAAATTTATACTAAAAAAAAAACTTAATTCATATTTGGTTCCAAAAACGAAGTTATGATTAAGCGCCATTCTTGTATGTCAATTTTGAAGGTTATAACATGGAAAGATTAATGTTCCAAGAATATAATTTAATTATAAATTATATAAACGAAAACAATAAATTTATACTTTATAACATAATAACTATAAACATTGTTTCTTGAAAAATATTATTAAAAAATTGTTATCAGTTAATTTATATAAATTAGTACAATGTACTAAAGAGTTTGTGTCGTTATGGTGTTTTGTTATTAAAAAAAAAAAGTGAAATAATATTTAACTCGATATATTTTCGTTGATTTTTGTAGCTTTTAACTCACAAAGAAATCTAATACAACTCCTTGCCAAAAATTAGAATAACGGCATCTTACATTCTGAATTTACATTTGATTGGAGAGTAATCACGAACTATTGTTAGGTTAGGTTAGGTTACTTATTTCTCTATTCGACCTCAACAGGAAAATTGATTTATTCAAAAATTAAAATTTATATTAAAGAAATTGAAGATGACAAAACAATAAAATAAACCCGAGATAGAGACAAGTAATTAGAATAATAACAAAAAGAGATAAGCAAACGATTCATCAAATTAATATTGAATGGCGTCGCCTTTGGCTTTAATTACCGTATTTTCGCATCAATAACCCGCGGGTTATACAGTTGTTACATCCCGAAGAGGGGGGGTGGTTTTTAATGCTAGAATATACAAAGCAAACATGGCACTAGATCATATCGCCAGAATTTATATAGTGCTTGCAGTGCTATTACAATCAAAACTAACCAATCAGGACGGAATGCAACTTTGTCAGATCGAAGCAGTTTTGAAGTTGCCATCTTTTTGAGAAGTTACTTTCGCATTAGTTTTTGGTGACAGGAAAGAAAAGCCGTTATTTCATTATATTCTCGTGAATTTACTTCACGGGGAATACAAGGGTGCGGGGCTTACAAAAAATGTTTACATAAAAACGAAATTATCACGGTTTATTTAGGAGTGCTGGTTTTTCTCGTTCGCGGGTTATTGACGCGAAAATACGGTACAAGACTTAGCCTAGCTGGCATGCTGTTGACCAACTTAGCACAGTCTTCACGACTGATATTAGACCAAATACATTTGATTGTCGAAATCAACTCCTATTTTATTTGTGAGGTCTTTGCTCAAGTCTAGCATTCATCAACTTCAATTAATTTTCCATTGGATTAATGCCTGTGAATCACTTGGCCTTGTTAACAGATATTTCGCCATTGAAGTCAACCTTTCGTGGATTTAGTAGTATGACCAGATGAACCATCCTGCTGGATAAGAAAGGTATCACAACTACACCATAATATTTCCTACTCCATAAGATTTCATTACCATTACTGAAATAGCAAATTTACCTGATCTCTTGAAGCAGTTCCTGTTGTAAGTTCTTGGTCACCAAAAGACAAGGAGAACACGGATTCGTCATAAATAGGACGGTACTTCAGTCATATTGTTCCCAAGTAACTCTTTCCTTGCACCACTTTGCAAGAGTTCTTCTTGCTTCAAAGTCATGAGAGATTTACTTTTGAGAACTCTGGACTTAAAACGCAAATTGATATAGTCGCCTGTTTGCAGTTCTGCTAGACATGGTTGTTCTACACCTTTTCCACTGAAAACGAATATATTTAACACTTTTGAAACGATGTTTTTTCATCCACATCTCTTCCTATTTTCTATAAAAGTTGGATCTTCCTTTTGTTGCTTTAACATCTTTGCTTTAACTTCATGATTTTCGCAACTTTAGTCTAATTTCTCCAGTTCCATAAAGATCATATATTGTTCGCTTTTTGACATAAATGTACGACCGATTATCAACCCATGTTACGCAGTCTGAGCTACGAAAAATTGTAATGCTTTTTATATTGAATGACTGTTTTATTATTATTAGTTATATTGAAATGTTTTTTAGTTAAAAAAAATTATTACTATTATTATTCTTGTTGCTATTGTTGTTGTTGATATTGTTGTTGCTGTTTAATGTCATACAAATTGATATAAGTTTAGATTGATATATATGAATTTTTTTAAGGATGCTCCTGGACAGGCCCCTTTTGGGCACCTTTTTATTCTTTTGATACAAAAATTACTGAAATTATCTTATTAATAATTACCTTTTTATTCTTATTAAAATTTTTGTTGTATTATGATTATTACCAATTTATTGTTCTGTTTATTGTAAATAATTGTAATTGCAATTGTAAATAAATAAATAAATAAACATTGAACATTAAAAAGATATGTAAATCACTTGCAAAATTTCTGTTCACCTAATTGGACAGTTTTGGAAATTATTCTAATTTTTTGTCTCTATCTTGGAATTATTCTAATATTTTGCCACCTTCAGTTTGTTTAATGTAAATTTTAATTTTTGAATCAATTAACGTTCCTCTAGAGGTCGACTAGTGCATCATCAATGGAAAAAAAAAGTCTAAACGTGTAGTTACAATAGTTCGTGATTACTTTCCACTCAGATTTAGCTTCAAAACGTAAAATCTCTTTATCCTAACATTTTGGCAAAGAGTTGTAATATAAATTGTAAAATAAAATATTAATAATGAGAATTCGAATTTTATAATAAAAAAGCTGTTCATGTTGCTTTAGCTGTCTTTCAGTTAAAAAATAAACAAAAATTTTGTTAACATAGATTTGCGTTTTGTGTTGATGTTAGAAATGTTATACTGAAAAAAAAGAATAAACAAACAAAACGTTGTTATAAGAAAACTCGTCTGTTTTTGCGACCTAATCCATCCATTCTTCAGCTGTCCATACGAAGTAATATATTAAAAAAAAATAAAAATTATAATAAAAAGTTATTTGTACCCTATTTGGAGTAAAGTGTTTGTATTGATTTTTTTGTGATTGTAAGCAAAAGTTTATGAATAATTTTTAGACTAATTTAATCTACATTTAATATTGTATGAAGGAATTGTGATGATTCTCGATATAATTACCGGATGATTTAGATTAGAAATTTTTTTTGTAAATATTGGGAAGAGAATTATACTCTAGAAGAATTTTTTTTGGAATAATAAAATTCGATTCTTAATTTCAAAAAATCTGATTGTACATTTAATAATGAATTCATACACACCTTATTTGATAAATTTTTTCCCTTTCAGGGTATCCCACAAAGAACTCCCTGATTTTAAGAGAAAATATCTCGGAAACGGAGATCGATAGAACAATGAAACAAGTGGTATGTTTATTTCGAAAGCCGTAAAAAATCTGATATGGAAGTTTCAAAATTAGTTACAAATTATTTACAAATGTTGCCGACAGATGGCGCTATACGTAGTGTACCGAAATTTCGTTCTTCATTGGCGTCATCACTATGCTACAAAATGTGCCAATTTTGAATCGATTGTGACGTGACTGCAATGGCTCCATGCAAAGGATAGTTTATAGCCTATTTCTCAAATTCCTTACTGCGACTACAGCGTACAGCGCCATCTGTCAGCAACATTTGCAACTAATTTTGAAACTTCTGCAGTAGATTTTTACGGTTTTCGAAACAAACATACCACTTGTTTCATTCTTCTATCGATCTCAGTTTTCGAGTTATTTACTCTTAAAATCAGGGAGTCCTTTGCGGGACATTCTGCATAAGGGAATGGTTCTCAGCCTTTTCACAACTGCATATCATTAAACAAAATTTTTCAGAACTAAGTACCACTAAAACAGAATAACCAACAAAAATGCTAACTAAACGCGCAAGGATCCTTTCCAAGCAATACCAGGTAACCGCTTGAGTACATCGGTTGAGAACCGCTCTTATAGGCAACCAAAAAAGTACTGTCGCTATCCGACAGGGTTTGCTGCAAGAATCCAGATGATCTTGCGGAATGGAGAGTTATCAGTAAACAAAAACAAATGCCATGAAGACAGTTTTTATTGCCATGCACATACTGCGCGACCTATCCACAGTTTTCAGAATCAGGTATTAGAAGTGCGCAAAGTTTGCTTTGTTTGGCTTGTTTAAACCGTATCTTCGGTATTAGATAACACAATTTCATTTGTTAACGACCCAAAAGTTGAATTTCTATTAAAGGACAACTCCAGCCTAATATACAACTTTGTTTTAAATGAAAGTTCGAGATATAAATAATAATGTGGCGTAAATGAAAAATTTCAAATCGAACGCGAAATATATAAAACTAACGAAATTTACGAAAGTGAAGGTCATTTCCCGCGCTCTATTACACAAAGAGGAAGTGACGTCCTCGCGGGACAGACGTCCTCCTTTATGTCTATACACTTTGGTTTTACGATGGTTTTCGCTTATGAACAAGAGGATTACACCAGCAGCAGTTATGAATCGGATGGAGATTTTAATTCCTTTTTAAAGGATATAGAAGAAGTTTCATTTGGAAACGACACAGACGTTCAGCGGTACTGTTTTGAACCGCTGGGACGTGATCATCCTTCGCGTATCTCGCGTATCTCGCGTATCTCGCCCGGTACTCGCATTCTCACGAATGCCTAAGACCAACGCGGCTGAATCCAGATAAGTACAAATACTGACAACTAATAAACTACACAAACTGATTATTATACTATTATAAGCAATTTTCAGCGTAGAATAGTTGGAGAATATATGATAGCAAGTCATGCGATTTTAGGAATTGAAAAGTTCTGAACAGCATTCCAGAATTTCCCGAGTCGGCTGGGCCACTCGTTGCTTCTATCAGATGAGACGACCAGGGAAGAGGGAAAACGGAATAATTCTAAAAATGAAGGTAATTGGCCTGGACAAAACAGTTGGGAAATGTATGGTATTCTGAACTTTTACCCTATATTTATTCCTTATTGCCTGGTTTCTCGCGCCCTTCAAAAGAGCTAATCGTTCAGGTAGTTCCTGGATCACTCCAAAAATATTTGGCTTTCGAAGAGTAGGGACAGCATCCTGCTTCAAGTAATTTATTCGCTTCACGTTCAAAGATTTTAAAACTATCGGATCGATAGCGAAGTATGAGGTTTCGAAATGAGCAGAGCAAATACTTGAGTACCATGAAGGGGCCAGTTTTCTCTCCGACAAAAGTTTATCCACACGTTCCTTATTTTTTCGACTTAGGAAACTTATGAAAAGATAAACGTTTATCAGATAAACAAAGTTGCTTCTCAAAATTCCGTTCCAGTGAACATAGCTGGTATTGTGCTCAAGATATTGCGTAAATCATTACACCCACGGTTTACACTCAGCAACTTGAATGTGTGCAAGTTTCTCTGTGTCACAAACAGCCAGGAAAAAAGTGCGGTTCTTGAAGGACAAATACCAGACTACAATGAGAAAGTGACCATAATGCGATTACAGCTTTGAAATGGGAAATGCTGCCACATTCACCTTTTTTGCCAGATATTTCAACCAAGAACACGATTATCACTTGTCCGGGATCTGAACATTCACATGTGAACTGTCTCAGCTCCGCAATAGCGCAGAGATTAAATCTGAGATGGCCCAGTTTTTGGTTCTAAAGATGATCTTGTATGACGTTAGAAAAAGCTTATCGAATGTAATGGTAACTACTCGATAAGTCCAATTTGTATACGTCTGTGTCTTGGTGTTTCATTTGCACAAACAACAGAACTTTCTTAGTAATGGTTACCTTACACATTTACGATTTATACAAGAAACAGTAGGAGGATTCGAAAGTTATGGCCAAGAGTATATGAAAGGGTGCATATACACTCCTTGCTGTAATTTAATATAATGCCTACAATTAATGATAGAAGACTGCATGTAATAGAATTACTTATACACTTGCTCTTTAGACAATAGAAATGCACAAGGATGAGGCAGTTAACAATGAACGAATTTGAACTTCGTGACTACGACTGCCCGCGCCTATAGAATACATCTACTCAGCTAGCTGAAAGGTTAAATTTAAAAAAGTCGGATAATTGAACGCGTTTATGTATCTTTACCGTCACAGTTTTCAATCATTCCCTCATGATTGTAAAGTGCAGGGAGCAAAATCTCGTCGTAAGTAAAGGTACCATACGTAATGTCTTCGGAGGAACAATCAGCTTCTACCATATGAGAAATAGAGCCCACCATACTCGTAGCACAGTCAACGTGAAGAATTCGAGTTATATCGTACTTAGAAAACCCAGCCACACAAAGCCAGATAGCCAAGAAGCTCAAAACCTCTAAAAGAAGTGTCGGACGCATTATTCGAGAAAACCTAACTGCAGTGTTGGCATAAGGTTCATGGCCATTTTCTGACAGAATGGCACATCTGCGAACGATTCACCAACGCCAGAAAACATTACGAACGGTACCGTTCACATTACATATGGCATTGGATGGTCATCATAAATGAAGGTTGGGCATACCTCGATGGCACCTATAAGCCGCGAACTATTCATTCCCATCACAACGATGTCATTAGACGTCTGTGACTTTGGACTCCTTAAAAGAGTTTGGAAACCGCCAAACTACAACGGTGAGAGGCTTATGGAAAATGTGCCAAAAGTGTGGAGCAATGCTTCGCAGAAATTTGTTACAATGGAAACTGCAATGTCGGGACGTTTCCCATAACAGGAGACTTCACTCTGAACACAACAGATGGTGGAAGTATAGTACCTCGAAGAAACGCTGAAGATCATAAACGTTCAATTTTAACTGCCTCAGCCACTTGCAGGCATCTACTAAATACAAGAATTATACTGATACAAACCCCCATTTTCAATTTCCCCGAAACAATTAATCCAAATATGATGCTCTTATACTAGGAACTAGAGTATCTTTTAATGCATGACTAGGTAATTTATGTCTTTAGGTCTATGTTAGATTGTGAAGCAGAAACAAAGACTAGTTCTTGACCAACGAAACCAGGGCTGAAGACAAGACGTCGGAAGCCTATCGAGTTCTGAAAACAGTTTTACAAAGTAGATTTGATAACGAATTTAAAAGAATCGAGTTACCATGGAATCGTGAAACTTCCCGTAAACAGACAAAAGATAATCGAACAAAAAGGGCACAATATCATTGATTAACATGTATTTTTGGAATAAACTAAGCGGTATTGATAATCATTGGAAAAAACGCAATGACGTTTTGAACAACTCAATAAATTAAAAAAATTATTGATACCCATTTTGAAAACTTACAAAAAATGTTAACTTGACAAAGGGATTACGTACTAGTAACAATGTAATTTACTTACCTTAGGTTAGGTCGTGATGCGGTAGTCTCATTCGAAAAAAGTCGCTCTACAGAGTGGACTCTTCTATTTAATAATAAAATCACAAAACGACAAAATTTTAAGAAAATTCTATGAAATAAGCGAAATAATGTTTCAAAGCAAACACATACAGGGTGTCTCACCTAAAGTGAACAGATAACCAACTTCTAAAATACAAATCTGACAGGGTACTTTCAATAGAAGAATTATTGTGCTTTTATGTGAGAGGTTTTTATGTGTATCCCCTTTCCAAAAAATGAGGTGTGGTCACCACCCGACTTTCTTATACGTAAATGTCCTGGTCCAAATACAGAAAAAAATTAAACAACTGTCTGAAATGGCTACTTCCGATAAAAATTTTGTGAATAAAAGTTACTTCAAATTAGTTTCTAAACACTTTGGTATAGATTCCAAATTTTCCTATATCATTTTCTTTCGCCTTTTTTAGCAAAACACTGGATTTTGAAAAATTTTGTTAACAAAGGTTGTTTACAATTAGCTTTTAAACACTTCTGTATACTTTTTAAATTTTCCTATTCCGTCTTATTTCGCCTGAATTAGCCAAAAACTGGATTTTGACAAGAGTAAAACTGGTACTTCCGGTTGGAATTTTGAAAATTTTTCTTAACAGAAGTTGTTTATAATTGAAATTGGAACACTTTTTAGTAGTCCCTTCAAAATTTTCATAGACGCAATGTTTTAACCAGATATTTCAAAATTTATATTTTGGCGCTGGAGTAAACTGATACTTCCGGTTCACCGATTCGACTGGAAAACTAATCAGACCTCCCGAGGAAGATTATAACCTCCTTAAGTTTAAAGTTTGGTCTCGAAAGCTTTAGCCGTTTGGACGCTATCGTGGACAAAAACGACACACACAAAGAGACACAGAGACACAGAGACACACAGACACACAAACATTTTCCAGAAATCACTTTTTCGTAATCTAGGGACCCTAAAATGTGAAGATCAGTGAAAATCTGGAGGTCGAAATTTTTCGTGATTACAATACTTCCTTATGCTATGTATAAGAAAGTAAAAAAAAACGACGCCATTTGCGAAAAAAGAAATCAATTCTTAAAAATGCAATAGAACCCCTATTTTTAATGGTATTTTCAGATTATACACAACATTTCAGAAATTTTTTATTCTTGGTATTTTTTTCAATTGATCCAATCGTTTGGGAGACAGAGGCACTGAAATTTTGGCGTGTTTGGATTTCAGTGCCTCTGTAATTTAAAGAAAAGACAAAAAACAGAAATTGTTCATCATCATTACAGAAGTCGACCAACAACATTAGAGCATATGCAGTCCAGGATCCGAGCTGCGTGCAACGCGTTGGAGGAGGGAACGATACTGGATTCAGAAAGGTATCTGCAACATCGCTTAAATATGTGCAGAGCTGAACATTTAGTGTATAACCATTACTTTGCATTATGCTCAAATAACAACTTTGCTATCTGTTTTATAATCCATCGTTTTAAGGATTGACGGATTTAAAGAAAAGGCAAAAAAACAGAAATTGTTCCTTAACACAATAAATAATAAGTAAAAAATAAATAACTAACTAACTAAATAAATAAAGGAACAATTATTATTATTATCATTGTTTGGGGAAGCCAAACTCGGATCAAGTCCGGAAGCCAATCCCAGAGGCGGACCCAAAAGAGGGCCAAGCCCAAGGGACTCAAATGCAAGGGAGGTAAAGTTATGCACTCGTGGGAGTATTGATGTTTGGGTGTAGGAATTTCCTTACTATGTGACAGGTGTTTAGAATTGTGGCTTTCTGTAAGGTTATGTATAAGTGTGGGTTTAAATTTAGTGTTGACAGGCTTTTGTGTAGCGAGCGTGGAATAACCCCAGTGGCAGAAACAACGATAGGAACAATGTGCACTCTGTTAACTCTCCAAAGGCGTTTTATTTCATGTGCAAGATCCGTATATTTAGTGATTTTGTCAGTGTATGTCTTTTGTAAATTGAGTGTGTTGGGGATGGAAATGTCAATTATGTAAGTCACTTTGTTTTGCTTATCTACTAGTGTAATGTCTGGTCTGTTATGAGGGATAGTTTTGTCAGTGATTATAGCTCTGTCAAAATATAGCTTATATGTGATGTTCTCTAAGACAGTGTCGGGGACATATTTATAGTAAGGAGTGTGAATGTCCCTTAGCTTGTGTATCTTAGCTAGATGTTGATGTATGATGTTGGCTACCTGGTTATGTCTGTGTAAATAATAATAATCGTTATTATTATTATTATTATTATTATTATTATTATTATTATTATTATTTTATTTTTTTTTTACTTATTATTTATTGTGTTAAGGAACAATTTCTTTTCTGCCTTTTCTTTAAATCCATCACATTTTCACTACCTCTATCTCCAAAACGGTTGGATCAATTGAATAAACACCTAGAATAAAACATTTCTCAAATGTTGTGTACAATCTGAAAATGCAATTAAAATAGGAGTTTCCATTGCACATTTCAAAAATGACTTCCTTATTCGAAAATGGCGTCGGTGTTTTTTGGACAGTAAGTCCAATAATTCTTTCATACAAAGTACTCTGTCAGGTTTGTATTTTAGAAGTTGGCTATTGGTTCACTTTAAGTGAGACACCTTGTATAATTATTTTAAAATTTTTGAAATAATTTTTGCGGTCAGTATCAATATCAGCCGCGAATCCATGGAAATATTCCACATTTTGACTCTAGATGACACCCAAGTTGCTGTTTTGGCTATTCAGGGTCTCTGGGCGTTTTGGCTAGAGTATATGTTCATAAACACACCCCCTACCGTTTTATATTAAATTATAATTAATACTTGGAAAACGTATAAATTTTCAAAAATTTCTTTAAAAAAACCTGAGAAGGTAATTTTTATCATTTTTATTGGTTTAAAACCCTGTAAAAGGAAAAAATTCAAATCAACTAGCCAAACTGAGATAAATATCGTCAAAGTGGAGCAAAACATGAAGGGGACGGACGGACAGACAGACGGACATTGTGAAAATAATAAGTAGCTCCATTCTTCCGCTACTTAATAAAATAAGAATACACTAATGTTATTAATGCAGTTAAATGATTATAATTTGACATCACAATTTACAGGCAAAAAACATATTTTGATTCCGTCATCCTGTTTCCTGTTCCTGTTCGACAATTTGGCACGAAACAAGTAAAAACCATATTTATCTGACGTAAAATGCAAAGAAATCAGCGGTAACAATCACCATGCTCGCCATTAGTTGCCCTACTAACGCACTCCGCCATCTGGCGCTTCATCGTCGAACGAGATTCATTTTAGCACCAAGCGTTAACAATGGGATGATTAAGTCGTTTGAACACCTTTATATCTTCATCGTGCTTGCATCATAAATAGCAGACGAATATACCATCAGTGCCACCAAACATCAATTTCGTACATTAATGGCAACATGAAAAAAAAATTCACTTGCATAATTTTTGTACCCCCTCTCTAAAGCCAAAGAGTGCAAAAGTCCATAATTATGTGCAAAAGCATTCTATCAACCTAAGATAACCGATTTTTTTTTAATTACTAAATTTTTTGATGTTAATTTTGTATTTTCTTCAAATTATTTTTTGGTCCCTTCGAGTTCGTTATAAGGATTTCAACTTTCATTACTAGGTCATTTTGCGACTTATATATTAACTTCCCTCGTAACTTGCAATCCTAAGATTGTATGAATTACATAGAATTGATTCAGTATTTAGCAAGATATAAAGAATACAGGTAGCGCCGTCCGAGAGAAAAACTGACTGTCGCCCCATCTTGTGTTGGTAATCGGAATATTGCCAACTTCATGACGTCACAAGGTCAATCTTTAAAACCTATTATGAGGAATAAAGTCTGTCTCAAAAGTATAGAGACTTTGCAAAAACTGTCACATTAGCACATCAGTAAAATTTTTGACCATACCAAATAAAACACTATTTATTCACACTGTGAACATGATTATTACATATTTTCAAAAATAAATAGCTTTTCGTTTTTTTACAAGAAAATATTTTGAAATAATCAGTACAAAAAAGTGTCTCAAAAGTATAGAGACTCACCTCCAAACTGAATGGTCATAACCTGTTTTAAATAAAATTTACCCTTTGGAATAGTCCAAATTATAAAGTAAGTTATAATTTGTATTTAATTCCTGCACAATAAAGAGTGACAATGAACACGCCTCGTGGAAAAGACATTTCTAAAGATGAAATAAAATGTAAGGGAAATCTGGAGGTTGACAGCAAATGGCAAGACAGTTAGTGAAAATTCTGCTGAAATTGGAAGATCCAAGCCTGTTGTACACAAAATCACTGCAGAGCAACGGATATGTGAAGCTAAAAAGAGAACAGGATGGCCAACAAGCACTACTGAACGAGATGTGCGCCAGATTTTTCGGCTTGCTGCTACTGGTACAAATTTCTTACGGAAAATACCACGTGAATTGGGTGGACAAATATCTAAAGATACTGTACACAGAAGTATTAAGGCAAATCCTGTACTTGTTTACACCAGGAAGAAGACAAAACCACGTCTAACCAAGGAGCACAAGAGAGTTCGATTGGAATGGGCTTGGGAGCGTATGTCGTGGACAGATGAGTGGCTTTCTGTAATTTTTTCTGATGAAAAGAAGTGGAACCTGGATGGTCCCGATGGAAATGCATTTTACTGGCATGATTTGAGGAAGGAACCAGAATCCTTTTATAGCAACCAGCAAGGCGGTGGAAGTGTGATGGTGTGGGGTGGATTCTCCTTCAATGGGACTACCAGTTTGGCATTTTTGACTGGGAGACAAAACTCCTTAAAGTACCAAGAAACACTGGAAAACCACTTGCTACCTGTCATGTCTTTTTTGGTTGGGAACAATGGCATTTTTCAGCAGGACAATGCTAGTATACACAAATCGCAGTCAACAAACCAGTGTTTTGAAGCACAGGGTATCAATGTGATGAAGTGGCCATCCAAAAGTCCGGATTTGAATCCTATTGAGAACCTTTGGGCAGTGATGACACACAAAATTTATGCAAATGGTACACAGTACTCTTCCATTGCAGAATTGAAAAGTGAAATCGAAATGGTTTGGTTTAATTTGGATCCAAGTCTTCTTCAAAACTTGATCTCATCAATGAAAGATAGAGTGTTTCAAGTAATTAAGTCCAATGGTAACTTTATTTGAACATGGCTTGAACAATGTTGTTTAATTAGGTGAGTCTCTATACTTTTGAGACACTTTTTTGTACTGATTATTTCAAAATATTTTTTTGTAAAAAAACGAAAAGCTATTTATTTTTGAAAATATGTAATAATCATGTTCACAGTGTGAATAAATAGTGTTTTATTTGGTATGGTCAAAAAATTTACTGATGTGCTAATGTGACAGTTTTTGCAAAGTCTCTATACTTTTGAGACAGACTTTATTGCGTTTACGCAGCAAAATGCCATCATGCGCGATTCCCACTTGCAAAATATAATAATACAAAATATAATACAAAAGATAAGAATGTTTCCTTTTTTCATTTCCCCAAAAATCTAAATTTAATTTTAAAAAATGCTTAATATCATGCAAACTGGATAAAAATATTTGTATCACAACTGCATTGATTTACTCTAACGATTTTAAAGATGACAACGATTATGAAAAGAAATACCTAGGCCTATGTCAACTCATGAATCGAAGATCACGTCTAATGAAATCTGCGATTTTGAGATAGGAGGATATACGAATTCAATCAAGAGAAAATACTAATTCATTGTTTTCATAATCGTCGTCTTAATTCGATAGATAATACAAGCAAGAACGGATGAATGGGAAGGGAGGTGCAACAAGTGAATGTTCTTCTGTTCTGTTATAGCTGCAGCGCTGGATTTGCCAATAGGCCGACTGATTTCAAGGGGCGGCTGATTTCAGGGGGTGGTGGATTTCGTTAGTTTGACTATTCTATTCAGTACTTACTTATCTACTTAAATACGTATTATTTCTGGCCTAAATAGTCTTAGTTTACGTTACATTACTTACAAGTGATCACGAAAGTAGGGGCGGGAGAAAGTCAGCGGCGAGAAAAGGAAAAGTATAAATCCGGCGCTGCTACAAGCAAGAGCTCATAAGCTAGGTATCGTAAATATGTAGTGGATGCAGAATTTATAATTGATGATCTTAACGTAACCTAAAGAATCCTTAATATCCCATGATTTAGTTGTAAATGTTAGGTACAAGGATATACGAATTTATTGTTTTCATAACGTCAGTTTTGAAATGCTTAGAGCAGGGATGGATGAAGGGAGCAATCACTACTGATACAAATATTTTTATCCAATTTGCATGATATTAACCATTTTTTAATTAAATTTGAATCTTTGGGGAAACGGAAAAAGGAAACATCTTTTGTATTAAATTTTGTATTATTGCAAGTGGGAATCGCACATGATGGCATTTTGCTGTGTAAACGCAATATTCCTCATAATAGATTTTAAAGATTGGACCTTGTGACGTCATGAAGTTGGCAATATTCCAATTACCAACACCAGATGGGGCGACAGTCAGTTTCTCTCGGACGGCGCTACCTGTATTCTTTATACCTTGGTATTTAGTATCTTTTTTTAGAAACTATCTTGGTAAAACCGTTTATTTTTTGGCATTTTTTTAGAAACTAATTGTATAGCTATTCAGGAACTCAAAATATAACTCGGAAGCCAAAAGCGGTATAAGCAGTCAAGTCACTAACGTTTTCAAAGAAGAGGAATCACTGAATATGAATAAAAGTGGATCGTTGAAGTTGATAGTGTTAGATTTTATTGAAAATTACTTAAAAACAATATTCAAGAGTGAGCGTAGTACAATGGAAAGAATGCAATGTAGCTACGAGCTTGTGAAAATTGATTTAAATAAATTGGTGCAAATTTAAAAAAAACAAAACAAAAGGGTTTCGAAAAAAAAAAAAAGATACTTACAGCATTAATACATCAAGATATGAATATGTTAAAAAATTTTAAATTAATTTCAGTATACATGTAATAGTGCCCACTTTCTCCACTCAGCGATGGCCATGTTGGATCTGTGACGTCACAAGTAGAGAATAAATTAAATTTAAATATTTTTCAAAAATATAAAAAATATTATAACTTTAAATATAATATAATATTATTTTTAAGGCAGTCATAAAATTTATTTTCTAAACAGAGGATTGGGGAATGACTAATAAAAATAATAAAAATTAATTATAATTCTATACATCATTTTTTAATTATTATTATTATTATTATTATTATTATTACACAAATTTAAAATAAGTTCTTAGAGTTCTTTATAAATAAATTTATATTTAAAGAAAATTTAAATATTGAGAATCTTTCATGTTTTAAATTTTATTAAATAACCAGTTCCTCAGTAACAATTGTTATTATTATTTATGTTTTCTTTGAATGAAATTTCTGCGAAAATGCTCTCAGCGACGCGGAGTGATCGTCTTGAGTAGTTTTCCTAGTATGGAAAAAAATAATTTAATTTCAAAAAAAAATTGATTTAAAATTAAATATTAAATATTTGTAAAATAATATTTTTATAATTAAGGTTTTTCTTTAATAGTAATTAAATTATTATCGTTACTTAATTATTTAATTATTTATATCGTTGAATATATACAAAGCAATGAAGCAATGAACCACGTTTTCTTTACTAATCAACTAACATAAAGGGTGGGCGTGTCTTAAGCGTTATTATCTAAATTAATTTCTGTATTTAATAACAGTGAAGCATAACTCTTACTAATACACTAACCTAATACCTAAATAATTATAAAATTTCGTTAAATTACTCATTTTTAGTTTTCGTTTTACATAAGCGTTTAATGCAGCCATATTGAATCGCCTTTTCGCAGCAGCAAATGTTCGCTTTTTAATAAAGTAATGGTGGATAGGGTATTAGATATGTCATCTGAAGATGTTCATAAAGATTTTCCCGTTTGGGGCCTGCTGCCGAAGAAAGAAAGCGGAGTAACGACGTTTTTAACTAAATACCCCGAGTATGATGGCAGAGGCGTGGTGATCGCGATATTTGATTCCGGCGTTGATCCTGGAGCTCCTGGCTTACAAGTGAGTTGCTGCTGCTCCTGCTGACAAGCCTTTGATGGGTCATCGGGACAAAAAAATTAGCCATTATTTAAGCAATCAGTTCTGTTTTTGATTTTGTGTTTGCATGTGATGTTTGTATTTTGTAGACGACTACCGCAGGACTGCCGAAAATAATCGACAGAGTTGATGGGAGTGGAGCTGGAGATGTTGATACGAGTACGGTGGTTGAGGCGAAAGATGGCAAGATCACGGGCCTCTCCGGTCGTGAAATTAAGGCAAGTTACATTAGCGTTAAGGATGTTTCAAAAGAAAAGAAAAGTCGAAATGCTAAATAAAACAAGAAAAAAGTATAAGCATTTGATAAATCGGCACTCTCAATCATATTTTTATGATTAAGAGTGGCGATAAGGTTTAACTACTCAAAACATCTGTCATCGCAAATAATAAAATCTTACCACTTAAGAATATCACCTGATCATGTAAACATCCGTTTTTCATAGTGAGCGCACTAAAAAGATGTTCATAAATGAAATAAACCATATATAAAAATAAATACGAAAATTAAGTATCCTATAAAAATGTGTGTCAGCATTCTATCAGGTTGATGGAAAAGTAATGTCAGTTTATCATAAATTCATTTTGTAAGAAATTTGAAAATCCAAAGTTGTAACCATGCATTGGTTCTGGTAACGATGCAGATATATTTACAATTGCGTATTAAGCACGGTTTCCTCAAATCCGTTGATTAAAGGTGTGTTTCGATAGGCTCGCAGACCTAGCGAGAGCTAACTCGAGTAATTGTGGCCAGTGAGCAAATGTGAAAATCACGATGATATGCTATCGAAACGCTATGGGAGTTAGTCGTCATTCGGGCACTGTTTTAGATATGTCTCGTTTATTACTCTTTATTTCTTGTTCAATTTCAACACTAGCTGTAATTTTCTGTTGACATTGTTGAAAATGGACATCGACATGTAGTACGAGGTGTATCTGAAAGTTTCTGGACTGGGTGTACAGAGCTAGATTGGGAAGCGAAGCTCCACTCATTTGTTGAAATAAAAGTGATCGTAGCAGTACTGCACGGTAGGTTCGGAAACTGAATAAATAAACAAAGCCACGTGGTCAGGTCGTAGAGCATGCGATTGCCTTCTGTCCGTTAATTCAACACCAACGAGAGAGAAGGCCTCATCACTGAAATACCATACATTGTTACATTGCCTAACATTTTGTACAAGGGAGGTACACGTAGTTGTCCAACGCATTTTTGTTGCGCGCAAGTATACCTTGGAAGCGATAGCGTTGCTTTCATGTGAAGTGGATTCGTGCATATTGTTAAGTAGTGAAGAAATAAGTTGAGAGCGAAATAATACACATACACACCGCTTTAACAATGGAGTCTTTGTATGGCTATATCGGCTCAAATTTTTTCGTTTTCTTGGTTTATTTTGAAAGAAACAAATTTTCGCACTTTCTTATTTTGCAAGCATCTATAGTAGCTTCAGATGAGTAATATATTTTAATATGGTGGAAATCTGTGACATACATATTCGAAGGATTCCCTTGTTAGTCATAATTTAGAGCTTATTATTGGTAGAAACACACTTAACAATTGACGACGTTAGGTGATGTAACAATGTATGAAGACTCTGTGAGCAGGCCTTCTCTCTCAGTGATCTGCCGAGATGCACGTTAGAACACTAACGACTTGGGATGAGACTACACTCAAATTTCTATAAAGGTTTTTCATTCCTTTTTTTTTTTCTTTTTTTTTAAAATATTGATTAACCCTAGAATACTAACCATGCAGCATAACCTTGTTACTAGCTATACATCTCCCAGATGTACATCACATTGAAATGCAGTTATGATTAGTTGTATAGGTGTATTGATTGAAATAAGGAGTTTTGTGTATTTATTTATTATATAATAAGTACTTTAGAACAATACATTTATTATAAAAATTGTTCATTAACTATTTATCAACTCTGTAAAATAGCAATATTAAAAAAACAATCGATATAAATATATGTATTAAAACGAATTTTATAGTCTAAAATGTTTTAAAAGACAAACGAAAAGAGATATTTCTAGAATTTGGAAAAAAAATGAACTTAATATTGACCTTTGAGGAATACCATTTGTGATCTCCGAAACTGAAATTTCAGGATTATTTATCTAGTTTTTACATTCTATTCGTATGCATTTCTTTCAACAAATTTAAACATTGTCCTCTTATACCATATTGTTTTAATTTTAAAAACAAAATATCACGATTAACCAAATCCCAAGCTTTATTTAAATCCAAAAAATAACTGCTGAATTTAGACCATGATGAAAGCATTTATTTAATTTTTGTGTCATTTCAAATTTCGGATTGACTTCTTTTTTTCTATAACCATATATTTCTTTACCAAAAGTATTGTTCTTTTCCCAAAATTCCTCAAGTTTTTTTTAATCCAATGTTTAAAAATATTTTGTAATAATAGAAAGTATGATATTGGTCGATTATTATTTAAATCTGTTTGTTACCTTTCTTATAGATTGGCCTAATCTTTGACATTTTTATCCCTTTTGGCCATTCATTTGTCTTCAATATTGCATTATATAAATGAGTTAACAAAACCTTTACCATTATTTCTAATGTTGTTTGCCTAAATTCCATCAATTCCTGAAGACTAATTTATATTTAGACTTCCAATAATTTTTTCAATTTATCTTTCTTCTACTAAATCCATAACAATAGAATTTTGTATTAATATAAGCACTTGTAATTAATAATAATTAATATGCCTCAGAGGATATAAATAAGCACCATCATTCATAACAACACATCCAAGAGATGTACAAAAATATGTGTTGAATACTAACTCTACGTCCAAGAGACGTATAAAAATTTACGTTGAATACTAACTCTATGTCTAACAGACGCACTATGTTTACGAAAATATGCAATACACGCTGTTGATATGGAAGCTGGATAACTGAAACACCACTATTCGAAAGAATACATGTTTGATGAAGCATACCTGGAGTTACAGGGCGCTCTTTCAAGGTCAAGCGCAGCAGCTGATGTTTAAAATTTTAACTACGTCTCCGAGTCGTATGGTTAGCATTCTAGGGTTAAAAAGACTCATGCTGGATTTGGTGCTCAAAAACATGCAACAACTCAACTTTTAATAATAAACAATTCAAACCGGTTGACAGAATAATATAGCACAGGAGGGGAGGATGCAGCTGCTAAGCACAGCCGTAGCCATTATAGCAGTGGGAGGAACCCAATAAAACTAACGGTCATTAGTTTCTGAACCTGGCATTGTAGAGTTTGGTGGCGCTTTTTTGAATTCAACGAAATAGCATTGGAACAGTTACGAGCTTTGTCTTCCGTTCTACCTCTTGGCTGACGATATATTGCAGAGCTGCCAACTCCCGATAATGGCGGGAGACTCACGATATATCTACCATTTCCCGCCTCCCGATATGAAAATGTCAATTATTAATAAATATCTCGAAAGTTAATTGAAGTTGTAAAATTAAAAATTCGATTGAAAGATTCTCTTTTAAAACTTTAAAATTTAGTTGAAAAATATCTGTCATTTATCTTTGCCATGATTCGCTATATTGAAATTACGTCACAAGAGCGCTACTATCTTTTCTGGATCGTCACAAGGGCGCTGCTGTCTTTACTGGATCGTCTTTTCATTGAACACGAAAATTTATTTCTACACTACGATGCGAATAAAAAAAAATACACAATCAATAATGAGTTATTTTGTTACTGTTAAAATTGTTCTATTAATAAAATTAGAATTTAATGAGGTTGTCTCCCAGTTTATTTATACTGATGTTAAATAAATACTATATAATAAAAATATAGGTTAAATTTATTTAAGCATTTTAATTCACTACAGATTTAATTAATATTATTCTTCTGTAATAATAATTCTATGTAGATAATTTGATACTATGCAAATTTTAATATCAAGTGTGATTTGCATAACTCCTTTTGGAAAATCGAATCTCCTTCCAGTGACTTCCTTGAGGTTGGCAGCTCTGTATTGTTATCATACATAAATATAGGTGTAGGTCCTTCAAAAACGTCCCTGTGGGACTGAATGCATCTGTCCTAGCGTGTTTGCCAATCTTGGAACACTTTCTTGAAGTCATTTTCTGTGAAGCTGTCAAGGGCCTTCTCTGCTCCTTGTTGAATGATGTCCATTGTTTAAAAGTGACGCCCTTTGAGCTTCAACTTCATTTCGGAAACAAGGCAAAGTCGCAGGGGGCCAGGTCGGGCAAGTATGGAGGAAGGGGGAGGATTGCATTGGTGTTAAAGAAAACTGACGAACACCAACGAAACTGTGGATAATGCTAGAATAAATAGAGGGTTGTAGAGACCACTAATCCACAAAATACAGGGTGATTCAGTCAATTTCTGACCATTTCACTCGAATGACGTGCATTAGGGATAAACAATTGAAAGAATATGAGCGCCATATCGAATTTCTAAATAGCTGGAGTTTGTATTGTTGCAACGGTGCTGCATGAAAATCGTATTGTTGAAAAATGGCGCCCGCTTTATCAACAGAGCAGAAATGCAAGGTTGTCGAATGGTATTTCGAGACAAAATCGCCTGTAACCATGCAAAGAAAGTTCCGGAAGGAGTATAAGTGTCGAGATGCACCAGGTAGACAAGCAATCATGGATTTTGTCAAGCAATTTCGTGCCACTGGATGTGTTAAAGGCAAGAGCGAAGCTCGTGTTCGAACGGCCGAAGTTGTTGAAAATGTTTGCACAAGGTTGGTCGATTCCCCTACCAAAAAGTCTGTTCGCCACCTATCCATTGAAGAAGGACTGTCGTATACCACGACGTGGCGAATTTTGAGAAAGGATTTACACCTGTTCCCATATAAGATCCAAGTTTTTCAGGAGTTAAAGACACTGGAAGACAGAAGCGAAAACAATTTGCGATGGAGTTTGGAGCAGAAATGGAAGCCAATCAGGACATTGTGGACAACCTGTGGGTGTCAGATGAGGCCTTCTTCCATCTGTCAGGTGACGTTAATAAACACAACGTTCGTTTTTGGGGTTCCCAGCACCCTCATGAGATAAGTCATCTGTTCATTCACGAAAGGTTATGGCTTGGTCCGCAATTTCCAAAAGAGGCATCATTGGTCCATTCTTTTTTGAGGGCACCGTAACGTCATAGGCTTACCTTAACATGTTGGAAACCTTCTTCATCCCTGAGCTGCGAAGGAGGCGTATACCGCTTCGGCATCAATGGTTTCAACAGGATGGGGCTAGGCCTCACACCTCTAATGAAATCAGAAATTGTTCGGAAATAGTGTCATTTCAAACAGGTTTCCAGATCGATTCGGGGATGGCTTTCTTTGGCCCCCTACGAGTCCTGGCCTAAACCCATGTGATTTTTATCTCTAGGGGTCCCTTAAAGACAGTGTGTTCACTACAGCACTAAGAACCCTAGACCAGCTGCGACAAAGCATTGTCGACTGACGCACCCTTGTGGATGCAGAAATCCTGGATAGAGTTATGAACAACTTCATCATTCGGCTGCGAGCAGTTCAAAACATTCGTGGTGGCCACATTGAGCATATCATCAAGACGTTTCCATGGGAATAAAACTCCGAACTGCCTAAAATATCGTACTGAAATGCTAAGTTTGTAAACATTAATGGGTCAGTAAATCATAGTCTGAAATGGTCAGAAATTGACTGAATCACCCTGTATTAGTGGTTAAACCACTATTTTGTGGACTAGTGGTCTCTACAACTCTCTATTTATTCTGCATTGGTGTTCTTTGCTAAAGATTCAGTGGTCTTTACGGTACATTTGCATGTCTTTGGTGAAAATTGCTTGGCACCGCGTGTAACCAATTTCTACCATTTCACAACAATTCATTAATGGTTTGGCAAAGATCTTCTTGAATCAGTTTTGCAATTTAGCAACATTCTCCGGTGTTGTCGTGGTTTGTGGCCGTCCCGAATCCTCACTGTTTTCTTCTGAGGTTTGACAGTCACTCAGAACACTGACTCTGTCCCATAGCAGCATCGCCATACACCTGGCAAAGCATTTCCAGAGTTTTCGTGACAGATTTACCCAACTTCACGCAAAATTTCATGCTAACACGCTGCTCATGAAACGCAGTTTTCAAACGCAGACAGATTCTGACACATTATTACTCTAGGCGTGCTGCTGGTAAATGAACTCTCCTATCACCTTGCCACTTAAAACATCCACTCGTTTGACCTGCATGTAGCTATATCTAACGCCAATAGCTCATACTTTTTTATTTCCCACATAATGACACCAGTCCGGGGACTTTCAGATACCACCTCGTATCACGTCATAAGCTCCGTGAATAGCACAATACACGATCTACTAATACAAATCTTCTATGGCTGATGGCATCTTTAAACAAGCACGATTGATTCTCACAAAACTCTACGGCCTCGACAGCTGTATGTTTCGTGGGTTTCGGAACTGCCTTCTTGTGAGGTCCTCGGCTCTATCGAAACGGGTGAGACCACCTTAGGAATTTAGTCAAAATGATTCAAAGAGGAACCCTACTATCATAGGTCTGTGAGTATATCGAAACGCACCCTAATTTTTGTGCTATAGTTGATCGAAGCTGCCATGATAATGGACCATATTTTGGTATACAATGGTACAGTCAACCAAAGGAAATAATCCACACGAGTTTAATACTTAATTTTACATTTCATGCTAATGTGTTGTTTTAATAGCTTTTTTAATTATAATTATTTAAATTTAATAGTCTTAATATTGTTAACTCTAAATGTAATATTAAATTATTAAAAATAAATTAATATTGAAACGGTAAAACTTAGAGTAAAATTCAAGTGTGGATTATTTCCCTTTGATGACTGTACCTTGGTTAACCAAAACCATCGTTATCCAAGGCCTGATTTCCCAAAAGATATATTTCCCATCTATTAATTCGTTCTGGCTCCTCAACAACCGTATGCTTAAATAATAAGTTTCATAAACTTTATAAAATAAAGCCCAATACAATTCAAGGAAAGACACGATCATCGAAAAACGTAGAATTGGTTCTGATGGGTCAAACATATCTGAGCTTCACCGCCATGCCGCATTGCTGTTCTCTATTCAGCAATGTTGTCCTGCGCTTGATGTGAGTTATTTTTTAGTGTCATTTTTAATAAATAATAATAATTTAAAGCTAACTGCCAGTAATACAAATAATACATCGCGAACTGCTCCTGTTCTGGCCGCTATTACGCGCAAGCTCCGAACTACTTTAACCAATCTTAAATCTGCCTGAAAAATTCGTCAGCATGGTTTATTTAGTGATTTTTTTTAGAAAATATGTATAACCGGGTGCTCCAGTGGAAACACCGGAAGTAGCCCTAAAAATGGGACCTCCCAAAATACCGGAAGTAGTCCCAACAGCGAGACTTGCCAAAATACCGGAAGTAGATTTTGCCAGGTAATGCTTGAAATTTAATACAGAACCTAGATAAAAATACAAAGAGAACATATGAAAGCACATTCAACATTTTGTTGGACACGGAACCATAGGGTAACACAGCTTTTCAATGCTCTGTACCGGAAGTATTAATCACGTGGCTGCGAACGACAGGAAACACGTGATCGTTGCGCACGGCTCTATAGGAGGGAGGCGTTTAAGTAAAGAAATTTGTTTGTACAGATTAGTATCTATTACTGACTACCGTTTTAAAAAATGCCGGGCGCAACGAAAAATGGCCGGGCGCAATAAAAAAATGCCGGGTGCAACGAAAAATGGCCGGGCGCAGCGCCAGGCTAAAAACGCCTAGAAAAATCACTATTTATTATTGTGCATTTAATTGCCAAAGTTCATCTATAAGTGGGAGGGAAAAAGTAAGTTTTTCCAGATTTCTGAAAGACCCAACTGAAAAATATTAACAAAGCAAATTTCCAACCAATGAAAACACTAAACTTTGCCAGGTTCATTTTACTGACGAGTGTTTCATGATTGATCCACAGTGGGTTTTTCACCAGGAAGTCAGAGGCCAAAAAATGATATTTTCCCCTTTAAGCCTGGTTCACACTTAGCAAATTCGCCGCGAAAAGCAGGTTAGAGGTGACAACGACGTGGATTTTGAAATTCCACATTTCAACACGCATGGCTTTTTAATGCATAGAAAATGTGTGGAATCGAAAATACGCTTCACGCCCTAAAGCCGCTGAATATGAACTAGCCTTTAGTTAAATGACAGCCGCTTGCTACGGCCAACTCTTGCAGCCCATTGTGACTGGCACACAGACTCGGGTATAGTGAAAATGGGAAATGAAATTTATCTTTCAGGAGAAACTTGAAATAATATTGAATTCTACACTGCCTGTTGGCATATTTATTTTCTGCTTTTTTAATTAAAGTTTCCAAATTAATAAAATTATTTTTTAGAACTTTTATATATTACATCATAATTTTTAAACTAATTTGTTTTAATTTTAAATTTAAATGTGGTTAGTTTCCTTTTAATGGGGAAAATCGTAAAATTAACATTTAATAAAAACAAAGTCACCAATCTTGAAAAACGAAGAATCTTGTGATGATGTTGATGAAGTCTTGTGAAGATAATGTTGATAGTGGAAAACAATAATCTTGAAGGAAGTGTTGGTTTTGAAATACAGATGAAATTTTGAAGAGGGTGATCCAAATATTTGGGATAAAATTTATATAAAACGTTTTCGAGAATATTTCTCATCATCAGTAGGATAAAACATTTTTGAATGGTGAAAACAGTTGAAATCAGAATTTAACAATTGATATAAAGATGATGAAGCTAAGTTGGTTGTAATTGTTGTTTAAAAATAGTGTACATTTATTGTTTATCTCTATTGATGGCTTGGCTAAAGAAAAACGGAACACTAGAAATATAATTTATCAAATACCAAGTAAAAATTGTGAACATATCTACACAGGTCAAACTAAATGACAATTAGAAATAAGATTAAAAGAACATGAAAGAGCATTTCGCCACAAAGACAAAAACAACCATTTAGTAAATCATTGTATCAAAGAAAACCACACACCAGATTGGAATAACACAAAAATCATTGGAAAAGAAGAAAATTATAAAAAAAGATTAATTAAAAAAACAATAAATATCATTACAAATAACAAAAATTTAGCCAAGCCATCAATAGAGATAAACAATAAATGGACACTACTTTTAAACAAAAATTACCCTAGTATACAATAGCCAACAATCATAACCAACAATTACAACCAACTTAGCTTCATCATCTTTATATCAATTGTTAAATTCTTATTTCAACGGTTTTCACCATTCAAAAATGTTTTATCCTACTGATGATGAGAAATATTCTCGAAAACGTTTTATATAAATTTTATCCCAAATATTTGGATCACCCTCTTCAAAATTTCATCTGTATTTCAAAACCAACACTTCTTTCAAGATTATCGTTTTCCACTATCAACATTATCTTCACAAGACTTTATCTACATCCTCAATAGACTAAATTTATTTCTACTATCAACAACATCTTCAATAGACTACATCGTTTAAGTTTTCTTTCATCTCACAAGTTTCTTCATCGTTTTTCAAGATTGGTGACTTTATTTTTTTGTTTTTATTAAATTTTAATTTTACGATTTTCCCCATTAAAAGGAGACTA